>CAEGAE010009712.1:0-48102 GCA_903067095.1 Girardinus metallicus
GTCAGCGGACTTACAGGCCGAGAAACATCTCTGTCAGCAAACGCACACACACACACACACACACGCACACACACGCAGGCTGTGTTGAATGCAATCTTACAGGATGAGCACCATCTCCTGCTGCAGGGTCTGCAGCGCGCTCAGCAGAGCCGGCTGCATCTGGCTGTAGTGATGCTGATGGTAAACCTGAGCCGCTTGCACTGACAGCACATACTCATTGTGGATCTCATGCAGCTTAAGGGAAGCCTTTATATAGCGCTCCCTGTTCTTTTCACGCTCCTTATCTGCATAAAGAAGTAAAAAGCACAAGATGTGTTTGAAACTGATCCTATTTAGAGAAGTAAAAACCGTCAAAGTTCTCACCTTTGCTCATGTCCTGGCACTTCCTCCTCGCCAGAGCTGCGTCTTTAACCGCCTGCCTGTAGCTGCTCTTCAGCCTCTCCAGCTCTGTGTGGGTCACCTATGCATTTGAAAAGCATTTTCAAATTCATAAATGACAACATAAATTATTACTCTGACAAGATGGTTTTTTTTGTTTGTTTTGTTTTGTTTTGTTTTTTTCGTCTTCTAGCAAAGGTTTTCCTTCAAAGAAGTGAGCTGGAACAAGAAAACAAATTGCTTCACGGACACTGAAGAAGCCAAATCAATTCAGAAACTGACAGCAAACCAATGCAGAGGCTCTTGAACGTGTAATCTGTTCTCTCCCTTTGGTCAAACACAAAATCAGTCAGCAGCAGAGTTTCAGTTTTACTGCCTCTGTCGGCTTCTACCCTGCCTACAGCTCCACAATTCTTCTCATTACAACCGTAAGGTTGAATGCATTTACTGGGATTTTCCGTGACTGACACACACTAGTGTCTTATTGGGAAGTGGAAGAAAAGCAGATTCAGTCTTCGAAATATTTGGTGAAAATCTTAAGGTATTGTGTATTTGTATTTACTTTGACTCGTTTGAATAAAATCCAGTGTAACAAAATGCTTTGGTAAAGAGAGCATGGCTCTGTGTGAAGAAACTTAACAGACAGAAAAATAATGTATTGGTAAGTATTGCAATTTGCAAACGTGTGGGAAAAATTAAGCCAAGATTTGAAAGTGTGTGACATGAAGAAAGCAAAACACACCATCTCTAAGATAAAACATGGCTTCATATTGTCAGGATGATTTTCTTCATCAGGGACAAGAAGCAGATCAAAGTTCAAGAGTAGAGAGATCTGATTAAACAGAGATTAGGGAAGAAAATTTGTTAGAAGTAAAAATTGGAATAGGATGAAGGTTAACCTCTCAAACAGTTTGCATTTTTCAGATTTTTTTTTTATATATAAAAAAAGGAAAATCATGAATCCTTTTCACTTCCACATAGCAGTTACGAACTGCTGTTCGTTCGTATGCTGTTAAAATACCAATCAACAACTTGCAGTTTGTTGTGTTAATGTGAAGACGTCAACATTTATTAATAGCTTTTGGAGACGTCGGAAAAGTTGTAAAATAGCGTAGTGAATATAGCCGGGTGCCAAAATAAGAGCGACGCACAGACAGAACTCACACTTTTGGATGTTTCATCCTTTTATAGCTTTTACAAATCAGTCATGATCAACAAAATTTAGCTTTTTGACCAAAAGAAATACAAAAATAACATTCAATGTCAAAAACTGATTTCTACAAGATAAGCGACTGCATAATTTACTCCCTTTCCACCAGTGTTTAGTAGCTGCACCTTGCGCTGCAATCACAACATGGAGTCCGTGTGAGTCAGTTTCAACAGGGATTACACATCTGGAGACTCTAATTTTACTTTCTTGCAAAACGCTTCAAGCTCCGACAGATTACGTAGAAATCAGATACTTTGACTGGGCCACTCCGGAACATCCACCGTGCTGTCTTCAAACCAATAGATGTTCTCTAACTCTAGCAGGTGGAAACAAATTCCTTCAGTATTTCTCTATATTTGTAACACAGAATTTTACCTTCTACCTTTACCAGCCTGTAAAGGTGTTGACAGCATAATGCTGCCAGCACCATGCTTTATTGTGGGGATGGTGTGTTTGATGTGATTTGTTTTGTTTGACGGCCAATGAGCTCCATTTTGGTCTCATCAGACCAAATAACTTTTTTCCACTTGACCATGGAGTCTACCTCACTGCAGTCAAATCCTGATGTGAGTTTTCTTTAAGAATGTGTTTCTCATTGCCGCTCTCCTTTACTTAACTTAACGGAGGTTATAAAGGCAGTCTTTCCATTTCTTGATGATGGATTTCAATACAATGATGTTTAGTGCCTTGGATTTTTTTGTATCCATCCCCTGACTTATACTTTTCAAAAACCTTTTCTCCGACTAGCTTGGAGTGTTTTTTTTATCTTTATGTTATAATGGTAGCCAGGAATAATGACTTAATGAATGAATGGATCTTCCAGTTCCAGGTGTCTTTACACTACAATCACCAGAAACACCTTCACTGCACTCTGGTTATTTTCTGTTACACTCTTTGCGAGACTATTAGCACCAGTTGGCTGGACCTCTGTTGGATTAAGTCAGTCACTTTAAAGCAGGTGAATAATTATGACTATTGGTCATTATTTTTTAGAAATCAGCTTTGACTTTGACATTAACAAGGCTTTTTGTAAAAGTTTTGTCAAATTTTGTTGATTATGACTGATTTGTAAAAGCAATAATCCACGGGGAGTGAATACTTTTTACCAGCAGAGTTTCTTTGCAACTTGAGAGTAAATACCGCGAAACACAGACAAAGGAAGTGGACAGCAGACCTGCTGCATTTCTCCTCTGAAGGAACATGAAAGCTGAAAAACAACATTTGAGGAAACGATCTGACCTTTGTCGTGTAGCTGGTGGAAACGTTTCAAAGCTCTTTGATAGCATCTCTGACTGCTCTGTTGGCTCATTCAGGTACAAAACTAAATATCTATTGTAAAACCGCACAGTGACGCTCGCTTTGCACTGCAAAGTAATAGCACCATGTTAAGCAAACGACCCAACAAATGTTTGTGCTGCAGCCCAGCACGCATTTACAAAACTTTGCACTTCATTTGCTTGATGTAATTGGGTAATAAAACAAAGAGGACGGGCTCGTTTTAAACTGCACTGGGCTCTTCTGCTTAGGTTTATGAGAATTATGTCTAATTATAAAACTGCCACTCACCTCATCTGCAGAGGCAAACAATCTAAATTAAAACTTCTCACCTCTTAAATGCTTTCACATGTTTGCTTAAGTAAATTTTTATATGCAAACACACATTATTGCCAATTTTCCACATTGTGTTTTGTTTTCCCAGAAAGCGGATTAGATTTTTAGAAATGTTCGAGACTGAAAAAAATAAGATGACGTGTGTAAAAGTAAACTTTAATGTTGCTAATATTTACAATGTACCTTTTAATTGATTGTTTGTTTATGGATATCTCTTTGTGGACACCTTAATTAAATTTAATGAGAAATATTTGCAGACATGTTGTTCCGTTTTGGTTCACACTGGACTTCCTGTGCAATTTTATTGTACCTCTATTTCAGGCCAGTGATATTTAAAAGACTTCAGCAACAAGATCAAAACCTCAGTGATCTAAAACAAAACATGAGTCTGTTTATTCAGTAGTAGCCAACCAGCATTTTGATGTAAGAGTGGAAGGAAGGGAGTCTCTGCTGACTGTGTCTGCATTATTAAACTGAATATATTATAAGGAGTCTTCAAGGATATTTTTCTGAAACCAGAAGAGTCTTCTGGGTCACAGGAAGCACGTCCAAATATGGTTGACGATCATGATGATCTGTAATGGCGTCGTCTGGAATCTCTGTCATGTCAATAGGTAGTATTCTCGATAAATAAAAAGAAAATAAAAGCCAACATGTTTGATGGACGCATGATGTTCATGAGAGGTCCTCCCTTTCCTGAGAACTTTGAACTGAGCAATGCTCTTGTTTAGATTATGAACTTAGACATCGACATAATTTAATGATGCTCAACTTAGACATGAACAAATTACATTACTTTTTTGGGGGACACTAAGGGTAGCCATAGCATTTATTTTCCTTAACCTTCAGTTTGGTAACTGCTGACACATTTCAGCTAACCATGAAAACAAAAATTTTTAGCACCTTAGCTTTTGTTTTAGCCCCTTGATTTTGCTCTTTCTCTGAGAATTAGACGCTCTACTAGAGAAGAGGAGAGGACTAGTGCAGCTCGTGTTACTTCTAACTTTTCTTTCAGAAGATCATACAGGTAAATATAACATTAACAAAACATGACTTTGAAAAATGAACACACACAAGGTACAGAGAAATTACCTTGTCATTTTTCTCTGAGAAGGTAAATAAACCAAATTACTGTTGTTGAATTTTTACTCTTTAACTTTAAAAATGCTACACCGTACTCCCAAGTCTTCCCCTCACAAACTCTGGATCCCATCATCAACCAGCTCCTGAAGTCTCATTGTACAATTTTAATCTCGTTGTACTGCTTATTGTGCAATGACAATAAACCTAATCTAATCTAAAATAATCTAGTCTATGGCTCCTCCTCACCACAGCTGACATTTTTGAGGGCCAGTTTTCACCTGTCTTTCAAACAATCTACGTATAGATGCAAAAACAGCAATCCATTGCAGTGGCATTGCTTCCGGCTACTCCCAGGATTTATCACTTCTGATGATTGACATGTTCAGCATATTCATGAAGGCAAACACATTGTGCTACTCTTTGTGGTGATGCAATCCTGGTAACAGTTTGTAGGTCAGTAAGCTTGCTCTTATTTTTATACTCGCAAAGCTTTTAAGGACCAGTGAAATATTTTACGCCTCCATATTTTGAGCCTTTGACGATTGTGACTTACAAGTGATGTAAACTCAAAATTCAGTGTCCCAGAAAGTCTGAATTTTACACAAGTCAGAAATAAAATAATGTTTCAAACAGAAATGTCAGACGTCTGAAAAGTATGTTTGTTTCTATTCACTCAATAGTTGGGGCTCATTTGGCATGAACCCCAGAGTTTAGGTCATCTGCCTTGTTGGTTCAGATTCTGTGGCTCTTTTTATAAATTAGATGCAAGCTTTACTCTCCTCCATTCATGTTTTAAATTAGCACATTTGAATTAACAAATTTTTTAATTGTTTTGGGTGTTTTTCTGAGTGTGATTTCCTTTTTATAATTTCTAATTTGTACCACCGTGAAACATTTCTTGTAATTTGCTGTCAATTGTTTTTCCTTATTTTTACCATCAAACTGCCAGGAGACTACAGATGAAAATTTGCCCTTGTGGCTAAATATGGCATATTTACATTGCTGTTTTAATGTATTTATGATAATTAATATGCACTCTCCTCTTTGAAATAAATTCTCATCTGTGGACCAGAGGCTTAATTTCCTTGTCTCCTTGGAGCTCCTGTGTAAGATTTAACAGCTCTGGCTCTTGATGCGACTCCAGCTCCCTCTTTCTGATGCTCTCTCAAATTCTTGGAAGTATTTTCCTTGGCAATCCTCTCAAGGTCGCAGTTATCCCTTTTGCTTCTGTAGTTTTTCTACCAAACTTTTCCTTCCACTCAACTTTCTATGCAAATGCTTGAATAGAAGTTTGTTTGCCCTACAAACTGAGACTCTGAGATCAGGAGAATCAGGAAACCTTTGCAGGTATTTTGATTTATACCCTTATTAATTAGCAGAAAAGGGTATGACAACATGAATCACCAATATATAACTTTTTCCATGCTAATTTTCTGACACAATGAAACTCATTCAAAATATTTAGATTTCTTTAGATGTATTTGCGGGGGTGAACCAGGTGTTTTCTGAATGTTTTGACAGATACTTTAATCAGGTGAAGATAAAACCTAACGAGCCAAACAAACCAGCTATGTGGATAAAAGTGAGGCTTGCACAACAATCTGAGAAATCCTGAGGTCAAATTCTGGAGGCCTAGTTACTGAATGCAGATGTGCTGACACATGGCTATTCAAATCAAAGCAACAACTCTAAAATTACGTCTAAAATTAATGCTGAAGTTTTGTTTTGTTTTGAATCCAGTGGGCCAGTTCAAGTCTCCAAATGATAACATCATGATACTTCTTCTGTCTTCACACTTTTTTTACGTCAGAAATGTTTCCATTTTGATCAGGAAAATGAGTACAGCCATCATGAGCAACATGCCTGAAATAAACATTATGATAAGAGCATAGTGGGAACACTGGGGAACACTTTACGTGAAAGGTGTGCATAAGGCTCACCTAACCTTCATGAATGTGTATCGCTGTTGCCACTTTTAATGCAAAGTTGATATCTTTTGGTAACACTTTATTTGAAGGGGTGTGCATTAGACTGTTATAACCATGACATAACACCTGCTGTGAACATGAAGGAGACTTTATGAATATCTATGACTGTTGGCATGAATTGTCATTTGGTAAATAATGACACTGTTAATGCCAAGTTGACATTTTTATTGACTTTTCATGCAAGTTTTAATGGAATCTTGCATAAAAGTTTAATTATTTAATGAATAATGCAAAGTTGACGCTTTTAGTGAGCTTTTAAGGCAACTCTTGGAACACCTTTGCATTAAAAGTGTCATTATTTGCCGAATTTTGTTTTTTGTATTTATCTGGATAATGAACAATAGAATATATTTTCTTTTATGTTAAATTATGATCTTCCATATTAATCTAAAGATTGTGAAGATGTTATTTTGTCAGTTTTCCTTTTTTTTTCACAGTTTAATATATCGTATTTCAATTACTTTTTGTTCTGCAACTACACTTTGTCAGAAATGAAACTAATTTAAAGCAGAAAAAAATGCAAAAAAGAAGTTTGCGTTTTTGATTATTTATTATACTTTTTACATCTATGAAGACCCCTTCATGTTCCTAACATGTAAAATGTTATGTTTATGACAGTGTCATGACAGTCTTACGCACATCCCTTCAAATAAAGTAACACCACTTTTATTGGGCTTTTAAGGCCGGTTTTAATGCAACTTTGCATTTAAAGTGTCATTATTTACCAAATAACACAAAGTTGACACTTTCAAAGCAGTCTTAATGCAACTTCACAATAAAAGTGTCATTATTTATGTCATGTTTATGTCAGTGTCACGCCAGCCTTCCGCACAACCCTTCAAATAAAGTGTTTGCCGAACACTAAACATCGCATTTTAAAAGCTTTTAAAAACAAACTCCAAGAGTTAGAAGAAAAACACTCCAGCAGGAAGTGAATGTGTCAAAGAAGTCAGAGAAACACTTCTTTGCGGTTTGTTTCGCACCTTGTTGAGCTCTTGCCGCAGAAGGCTCCAGTGCTCTGCGTAGGTTTTGCGGAGCTGCTGTTTGTCTCTGATGAGCAGAGTCAGTTTGCTGATGGGTCCGTCCAGAAGCTCCTCGGAGCGCCTCCTCATCACCTGGCTGAGGGACTCGGTCTGCGAAACCAGCACTCCCCACGACTGACACACACAGTATTGGGGAGAAAAATCATCAGCTTTTACATCCAACTCCAGAAAAACATTAAACAGGTCTTAGATTTGAATACAACAGCATGCAGACTGCACGAAGTGCCATAAAATGTTCTGCTTCCACTTTTAAGAACTGAACATCCAAATGCCATAAATACCAAACACTGTGTGACTACATCCCCTTTTCTGTGGCTAACCAGCATTTTTACCTGAATAGCAAACCGTATTTTAAATAATCCATGTTCATGAGCTCGTCAGATATTCTGAAAGCCACGCAAATGAAAAATTAAAAAGACCTTGCCAGATGAGTAGTGGTACTGCAAAATAAGTGCAATCTTATGTGGGACTGGGAATTCATTAACATTAAATTAATGGGGCAACTAGAGGAGAAAGGTCTCTTAATAAAACCATTTTACAACTTTTGGTCTTTATTTATAGTTTTCTGTTACATTTTTTAAATTAACCTCATATTCTTTGACATTTTTAGACTCAGAAGATAAAATGAACTCTACCAGATGTTGCAGTCCATCATTGTAGAAGTAGAGAAGACCTCACCTTGTTGAGCTGACTGATGTAGTCCGCTCCCGGGTTGGTCTGAGGCCGGTCCATCTTCTCGGCCATGGCAGTCATTTGGTGGAGTTGCACTGAAAACTCCCGTTCGCTCTTCGCCCGCTGACCCATCCACTTCTTCATGACTTCCATCAGGTGAAGCTCGGAGTCCAGAAGCCTCATGACGGCCGTGTGCGCCTGTGGACACCGGAGATCCTCACCGAAACCCATCTCTGGACTGATGCAACCTCCTTCTGCCTGGGATGCGTCGTCAGCAGCGTGTTCTCATGAGTGAAGCAGCAGCTGCTCTAATGACCAGCAGAGTCTCTCTCTGCAGCCATGCAGAGGTTTCACTTCCCCCTGAGCAAGAAAGAAGTGTACAGCGTTTCATGAGAGGCAGCACTTCCTCATGTATGTTTGAATGTGATTCTACTTTCAATTTTCAAACAGCTTTAGTGGCATAACACCTCCCAGCCTCCATCATATAACTTCATGTGTGCCATAAACATGAATATATACATATATACATATATATATATATATATATATATATGTATATATATATATATATATATATTTTTTTTTTAACTTCTCTGAGGAAAATAGCTAATGAAAAGTTGATATTGAACACAGCTTGTGTTAGAGCTGAAGTCATGCTCCTTATCTACATAACTCATCATGTCTGTTCATTCGCTGCTCTGTGTAAAACAAACATGAGATTCTCAGTTTGATCGGCTCGGTTGTGTTTCCTAGGCTCAGAGATATCAGCAGGGTCTCAACAAGAACACATTCAAAGTCATCAGTAAAGCATTAAGCCTCATTAAGTTTCTCTTTATTTGGAATTAGTCGATTTACTCTGACTAAATGATGAGAATCTTAATCATTAAATCATTTGAATTGTTCTGTTTGACATGATGATTCTACTTTCTTTTCATTGCTGCTCTGCTTTGCTGTAAAAATGGGTTTTCCTTGATTAATGTAACATGTGTGTATTACATACAAACATCCTCTGATTGCATGGTTACATTAAGAAGGAAACTGAACAGTTTCTGTTTGACAACCTCTAAAAGTACTGTCAACATGAAATAGGTGAACTCAACATTGAGCAAATTTCAAGAATCAAAGGAATAAAGTAAATAATAAGCTGTAGGTGGCATCGAAACAGGATTGATTTTATTGTTACTGCCTTGAATCCACTCAGAAAAGGGAAATCAAACTGCCTGGCAGTGGAATATACATAAAAAATGAATATTTCCCTCTAGAAAACAACTTTAAACATTTTATGAACAAACAAAGATGTGGTTTTATGGGAGGTTTGGTCATGTTTCATCATTTAGTGAAACTAAAACGGTAAAACAAACTTGTAAGTCATAAAGTGTAAAGCACTGACAACAGAGAATGTGGGGTTTTTTTTTTAGCATAGATTGGTTTGCAAATATTATATAAATGGAACATTTAAATGTTTGCCCAGAATATCAACCAGGCTGCAAACTGTTTCAAATGATCATCAGAGGGTTAGCATACCATATAATAAACTAATATGTTAAATTTCTACATATATTTCCTTTTTTGACAGAAGATTGTCCCTCAATATTGATTACAAGAAATTAGCAAACCAGCTGCTTTTAAAGCATACACCAATATGTGTAAGTCCGCCGTCACAAACTATTCTGATGCAAAAACTGCTAGAATATTCCAAGCAGACAACAAGCACTGACCTACACAATGTACTAAATTAAAAATAAAATACAGCATGACAAGGAAGTTGTTCTGACGGAACTGCATTTAAAGCAGCCTCCCCCTCAGCTATCAAAGACACAGTAGTTTAATCTCTCAGGCATTAAATATTTTATATGCGGAAATATATTCAACATAGGGAAAGAAAACTGACTTCTAAAGTTTTCAGAAGAGACACAGACAAATCACATAATTGTTGGTATCTTGGACAATAAAAGTGCAGAAACCTTCAGCCAATCAGAGCTTTTCTTGTTGGCTTGTGTTGTTAGAGAGGCAGTCAGATTCAGCAGTGTTTGAAACCTCAATCATCCACCAACTCATGGAGTATGTTAGCCCCCTTTTATTATACCTCCTGCATAGTACGGGGCTCCAAATGTGCCAAAAATGCTTGTACATATTTATGTGTGCGCTCTGAATTTTATTTACTTTCCCTTTGGGAGCAATAAAGTATTTTTGAATTGAATTTGAATTGAACTGAAAATGCTGTTGACTATGTGAGTTATGTCAGAAGTTGGAACTTGGAGCTGGTTTCACATCTAGTTAAGAAGTTGGAATTTAAACATGGCGACGTAAACAAACATGATCTACAGCACCTCTGACAAACATAATTTTAAGCTTTACTTTACATAAGCAAGCACCACTTTCAAATTGTTCGGTTTAGAGTTTCATGCGCTGCATGCTCCCAGTTACCCGGGGAATGTGGCACAGTTAAACACAGCCTGCAATAGGTAAAGCTTTAGGGATGTTGTGTGTTTTTGGTTTATTTAATGATAAAATAATATTTTAAGACAGGTTGGAAGGAAAAGGAAGACTGTGGATGAAGAAGAGAAGATGCCAAAATTTTTCATTGGTGACCCAGTCTACCCTCCTCACTTAAAGGAGCCATTGATTCAGGTGTGTTGCATCAAAGAGTTGAGCCTGATAGGTCATTCAATGACAGGTCTATCCAGGAATAAACATACAGCGTGCACTAGATTTCAAAAAAATATTGGTTGAATTATTTTTCTATGATATACCACAAAAAACTTCAGCAAACAATTGAGGGTCTATGTTGCAATAAACCAAAGGTTTTCTTTTTTTTTGTTTTGACTGAGCACAGCAATAAAGCCGGCCTTTTGTCGTTGCTTTAATTTGTGAGATGGTTTTATTGTTGAGTGCAGCCTCCCTCCTGTAAACTCCTTCACAAAATTACACCGCCCATAAATTAGAAGCACTCTCATTAGACAAGCGATGGAGGTGAAGAGGCAAGATTCGCTCTGCAAATACAGACCACAGAGGAAACAGTTGCAGAACGTGTTCATGCACTGCATGCACAAAACCTGGATATGGGGTTAGATTATTAGGCGGTGTCCACTGGCCCTCGGGGGCCACAGTCCCGCATGGTTTAGCTCTCATGACTCTAAGATTACATCCCTGGCCTGTTTCCAGGTTCTGCAGAGGTCTGGGTAAGAACCTGTTCATTAAATTCAGCTGTGTTGAACCAGAGGAACATCTGAAGCATGCAGGACTCCAGCTCCTAATGACTGGAGGTGGACGTCACTGCTGCAGGATCTGGACTTCATCATATTTAGCCTTTGAATGCCACTTCAGAGTCACTCAAGAGAAATGACACACCAGCTCTTGATATACCAATTCAAGTATTTGGTTTGGTAAAGTAGTGTAATAAAAGACAGACATTTCACATGGATTTAAAAAAAAATGCTCACAGCAGCAACTCCCTCACAACTAATTTTAAGCTCAGCTACATCAAGAATACATCTACCACACTTCCTTTTCTTAACCCACTTCACAACCTATATATTGTCTCTGTTTTTATTGTAATTTAATGGCACAAATTAAGATCTGCGAACACAAGACTTACAGCTTTGCATGTCTTTGTGGTGTGTAATAAAAGGCTATCTATTTGAGGTAACTTTATAGCGTGCATGTCTAGCGGTTATTTTTTTTCTCCTAAATATTTGTATCTCTACGAGAAGACAGCTCTGCAACTTAGAGCACTCAGCTTGCAACCCTATGTGAATTTTTCTGTATTTTTTAAAGTGCTCTTGATTACAAAACACTGGTCTTGATTACAAAACACTGGTTTTGTAATCAACAGAGATAACTTCACATTGAACAGTTTGAGTGCGGACAATGGATGAATTTTCAATTTTAAAAGCCACTGTGGGTTGCAGTCACTGAATTCCTTATTTTAAGTCAGTGCAAAACCAGAGACAGTATGAAAGTCTTCTTACCATTAAAGTACATTTTGCATTTAACTTGCTAACGTCCAGTTGGTGCAGACATGTACCAGGAAATATTTAGCACTACAATGGAGAAACATGGTTGTGAACGATATGCTGAAGGCAGGGTGTCAAAAATGAGCAGGAGGTTCTTAAAGAGACAGACGCCCAATTTCAAGGTGTAAAATTGCAAAGCCAAATTTCTCTTATGTTTCATATAAGTTGTTGTTAACAACAGAAGTTAACACAGATAATAGATAGTGCTATATAGTGCCACAACGTGGCTGGAAAATACATAATACTGCCCATTTGACACCTCAGCAGGCATAAAGACTAATAACCTCCATGCCACTTATGCACCTTTTCCTAGCAGTTTTTCTTTCCACTTAATTTTTAGTAAATGTGCTTCATTATAAGACGGTAAACAGCCTGTGGTTTAGCCTCCTTGTGAAGAGTCTTCATCATCCTCTGCTGGGTAAATGTGAAGTCAGCATAGTTCAAGAAAACCTTCTTTAACACTTTTGAATTGGCTTTTTGTGATACTTCATGAATTTCAAGTTTTAGTGTTGAAAATATCTTTATATTCTAGTAAAAATGTTTATGTGGGGAAGAAGTTCCTTGAATTTCCCATCTGTCATTGAGCTGCTAAAAATGGGAAAAGTCCAAAAGCAGAAATAGATTTTTTAAATTCTGTTTTTTTTTTTTCACTTATTTCCCCATTACTAACTTCATGACTTGACATTTACTCTGCAGCTCTCTTGAGCAGGAACAACTCGTCTACTGCTGGTAACAACTGGAATATCTTTTAAAAATATAAACTTTAAGCAAAGGTGCTCATATTTGGAATAACAAGGACTTTTTTTAAATACAAGGCAGCAGCTCTCACAGTTTCAGCTAAATTATTCTGCTGCATAAACTTTGTAATTTTTACTCAAAATGTATTCGGTACTTTATTAACTCACCGGAGGCACATAGAAAGGTTGAGTCACAGCTTCAGCACCGTGTTTATTTCAGTTCAGCTCATTCAGCAAACTACCATGTTCTTCATGGCCAAAAACTTCAGGCGCTCCAGGATTCCCAGACCTCAATACCAAATGTAAATACAAAACACAAACTTTAGGAAATGTAATGAGGCAGGTTATAAATACCTGAAAACAAGAGACTTCAAAAGAAGGAAAAAAGGAACAAGTGAAAGACAAAATAAGGATGGCAAGAAAGTCGGGAGACAAAAGAAAGGAATGGCACAGGGAAGGAAATGTTTGACAGGAAGACAGAGAAATTAAAAGGAAGGAAGGAGCTAATAAGGTAGAAATGAAAAGTGCTAAAAAGGAGGAGACAAGGGACAAAACAAGAGGAAAAAAGATATTTGGGAAAGGAAGGAAGAAAATAGAAGGAGGTAAGGAAGAAAGGGAGGCAAGAAGCAAGGAACAAAACAAAGGAAGGACATGGAAAAAGAAAGAAATGAAGGAAGAGAAAAACAAGAAAGAAAAAAGAGAGGAAGTACACAAAGGAGAAAAATAAAGTCTACTGAAGAGAAATGGTATGAGGGAAAAAAGGAAAGAAAGTAGCACAGAAGGAAGATAAAAGAGATGATAGGCGAACACAATGATGACAGCTTCAAAGTACAGGAGGAAAGTGAGAAAGGAAGGGCACAAAAAAGGAAAGAAGGACGAGTCAGACAAAAGAGAGGAAGCAATGAAGGACACAGCTGTAAGGAAGGACAGAAGAAAAGAAACAAGTAAAATGAAAATGAAGAAAAAGGGAAACCAAGTGAAAGTGAAAATAGTCTGAAAATATTTTCTTTCTCTTGGAAATACTGATTAAAATTCCATACTTTTCCCAACAGCACAGGAACCGTGGAAAAAAGTAAAGACACGCTTAAATTTGCATAGATCTTTATTTTTAGTAGAATCTATAATTGACATCAATTAAATAAAAAGGAGAAAACAAAAGAAAAACATCTTTAAATTACAAGAAAATTACACTGCACCGTTCATATAGTACAAAAATAGGCCTTATTTTAGAGTTATGTCCCATGTAGGATAGTCATTCTTGTACATTAATCATAGGTCACAAATCTGTAAGGTACTGTGTGCAGCCACAGGTCAGGATCCTCACCAGGAGGCGGGAGGAGGTCAAAGGAGTGGACTGAGACGGCTCCTCCATCGCAAAGTGTTTCGCTTCGACTTTAACAAGCATGTGCGCGCGGATCCGGTTCAGCCCTTAAGGTCATGGCGATGGGATACATTCTACCTCCTCCCTCCACAGCTGCTCAACAGGCAACATGTCGTTACAGATCACCGATGGGTTTCAACTAAACGCAGCTACCGGAGGACGATGGGACGAACCGACCTGGAGGCGACACGTTCTAATACGAAACAGATGGCATCTGAATGATTGTCTTTGGTTATGCCAAAGATATTGCTCCTATCAACTACGTCCGAGTTCGTGTGGATAACTTCAGACTACATCCTAAAAACGGGGACAGGAGCAACACCGAGCTCCGAGTGACGGCATTAAAACGACATGATGGGTTTCATCTTTGTAATCAGAAAAGAAAAATAACTAACACCAAACTGATTTTTGTCAGCATTTAACAGCTTCGAGCTTTACTGCCAGCGAGGTGAGGGCTTTACGGTCATGAAAAAGCTGCTCTCTGGGACTATTAGCGAACCGGTTTCCTTTTTAGTGTGTACTTTATATCACATTTTGGCAGTGAAAGCCGCTGATGGGCTACAGCAGCTCAGGAAGCACAAGCTAATTAATGCTGCCGCCATTCAGGAGTTTCTCTAAAAGTTAAACCCTTGAATGAAAAGAGTTGTTGAGTTGTAGTGAATACATCAACCTAAGACAAAGGAAAAATAAATCAAACTGTGAGCTTTAATGGGCTCCAAAATGTTGCAAAGAAAGAGTTTAAAGCAGGAAAAGGCAAAGTGCGTATTTCATTATAATTCTTCAACATTTAGATTTTAATTGGAACCTGTTTTGTTGCCCATTTTCTGGTGTTTGCACAAAGCCGGTTGAGTCTCAGGCCGGAGCACAGTGGAGGCCAATCAAAGCATTAATGGTGGTAGGCACCGAAGTTCATCACAAAAAGCAACAACTGTAACATCTTTGTTGCTTTTGAGAGCGTTTTCCCCCCACATCTGCTCTCATGGGTCTCCTTCCAGTTCAGAAACGACCACACTGCAAAAACAAGATATTATCACGTATTTTTCTCGTCTAGTTTCTGAGGCAAATATATCAGCACACATTAAAAAAGACAAAACTATCTTACAGGTAACTAATCAGATATAAGAGATTAAGTGAATAATTCCTTAATATTGATGCTAAATTACAAGTACCACTGGCAGATTATTTCACTTATAACATTAAAAAAAAATCTCAAAATAATTTGTCAGTGGAACTAGTACTTTTTTAATCAATATTAAGGAACTATTGACATAAAAATAGCTGAAAAGCTACTGGTAAGTTAGCTTTCTCTTATTTCTAGTGTACTAAGATATTTGCACTAGAAACTAGATCAGAAATACTTGGTAAGATTTTGCATTTTTGCAGAGCAAACATGTGGCCATCTGAGGGGATTTTATGATGTTTGACAGCCTCCATACTAATATACCTGCATCCCTCAGCTCAGTTTCTGAAACACCTGTGAAGACTTTACAACACCAGTGGTTAAATTAGAAGCTAAAATCGATCTGTTTGTATGCCTTTGCACCCTCTTGCACTCAAGACAAGGAAATTGATTGTCAGTGACACAAACGTAAGAGAAAAAAAAACAACAACAAAACAGATTGAGATCCAGAAGGAGACGCCCCATTAGAGATGGAGAGCAGAAACGCCCCGGTTGGTTTAAAGGTTGATTTAGCACTTGAATGCCAGCCATTTTCATCTGTGAACATTTCATCTCAGTAACCCTTTTTAAAGCCCACGTGTGACCACCCATGATGCCGATCCCCAAAGGCAATACATTTAAGAGAACCGAAGAGTTTCCAGGAAAGTAGAGCTGACAGTTTCTGATTTACTTTCACCCATTCCCTTCTAAAACATGAATTCAGCACGTGCACCCCTTCACCTAAAACACCAGAGAAGATTTTCATGCCTTAACCCACATTTAAATTCACCTCTGTAATTAACAGCTCCTCTAAAAGTCTACGAAGCCTCGCTGTGGGATATGAGAGGTAGATAAAAGGATGAGCAGCTGCAGTTTTCTATGCACGCCATCATCTGAAAACCTCTCCCAGCAAGCTTCAGCGTTTTTGTGCAGAAATTTAAACAAAAAGGAAGAAAACAAAAATCAACATGGCTATAATGGATTAAACAATGAGATGCTTATTTCATATGATTACAGCTCAGGAAGGAAAAAACTGATATCACTTAAAGAGAAATGATATTAATAAAATCTCTTTGCTGTAGTATCATCTGGAGTATAAAGTACGCCGACTTGATGATTTGGATTTCTGATTGGATGAGGATTGGAGTGCAGAGACACTGATGAGCTGAGGAGCGTCGACGTGGGACTTTAATCAATACTTGAGATTTGAAGAGCGGAGCCGAGAGCGGAGGAAAGAAACCATCACTCCAGAGGCCAGGTGAGTCAGGTGACACTTTTACATCCTGACGCACGAACCCGCATCCAGACGTTACGGCACTAGGCTGGTGTTTGTGGGGCTGATTCGCTCTGACAGCAGGGGAGAGCCTTGATGTATTGTTACGGTGTCGGCTGAGTCGAGGAATCAATCACAGGTAAGTCAACACCTGCCAGCTGCTTTGAGGCTCACACATGCGCGGCAGCGCCTCGGCTGAGTGACCTCTCACCCCTGAGGATGGGTGCATCAGATGCAGCCATTAAACATCTACGGGTGAGTGTTTGAAATTCTTATCTTTTGCTTTGTTTTGGCTTTTTTTTTGCCCTAAAGTGCAGAAAATGTGAGGCTGGAATCTAAAACAATGGAGCAGCTTTTAGTTATTTCCTGCTTTTTAAACTATTCAATTTAAATTCTTATTGCTAGTGTTTTTGATCCGAAAGCGCTTGAGAAGCCTGACTCCCTGCTAAAACGTTGGATTTTGCTGCACCGGTTTCAAATCCTGATGTCAACAAATAATGTGGAGAGAATAAATGTTTTTAAGTGAATACCTCTTTAATAACCGTCAGTTTGTCATCAGCTAAAATATTAAACGACAGGAAACGCTTTAAACGCCTTCATTAGGGGTGCGACGCTCCATGCTGCTCATCAGATCTCGACACCCTTTATTATGCAGGCTCATTCATTCAGAAATGCGCACACACACAAAATCATCTCTTACTCACATTCAAAAATCTCATCTGGCTACTGCACTGAGACTAATGGAAGGTAAGGGGGGGGGGGGAGCAGGGAGACGCAGTAAATGATAAGCATTTGTTTACTGTAACAAAAAGGAGCTGGAGGGAAATGAACTCTGCACCAACAGATGCTGTTAGTGATCGGAGGTTTGGAGGATGGAGACGCCGGAACAGAAATGCAGCCAAGTGTGAACAGAGCGAAAAGCTTAGGCCGTCCCCAGCTTTCAAAAACAGCAGCTTCCCATCAAGGCTCCCACAACCAAGTGAGACCAGTTCCTAAAAGCAGATGAGGATCTGATAAGATAGAAAGAATAAAATTAACTGGCTGTATGTGCGGATGAGACTGAGCACAGCGAACAGCCCTGAAGTGTCAGACAGATGGAGAGGAGAGGAGTTTAAAAGTAGAGCAGGAGGAGGAGGGACTTATGAAGGCATTAAAGAGCACTTTGTGTTTTGATAAAGGCAGTTCTCTCGTTATGGACGTCGAACTCTTCATTTTCTGAGTCAGTGTCCAGTCCGTCGTCCCCCCAAACCGTCGGGATGCCGCGGTACGACACCACCCTGTTCCCCCTCAGGCTGAAGCCGCCGCCGGCCTCCAGCGAGGGCAGCTTGATGAGCGCGTCGGAGCGCAGCTGCAGCATCAGGAAGACGCCCGCGAAGGTCGCAATGATGGCCATGCAGCTGAGCACAGCGACGGTGATGGGGAGCTGAGAGTCGTGCTTGAGCCAAAGCTTCGGCTCCTCCATGAAGGCCCCCGGCGACTCGCGCATGGAGTGGTTGAGGCGCAGGCAGGTGCCAGAGATCTGGTTAAGGGAGCTGTGATCTGGGCAGGTCAGGCAGAACGGGGGGCTGAGGCTGCTGCAGGTGACGCAGGGCGATGGGCACGGCAGGCAGGCCGGGACGGAAGCTGGCTGGATGTAGTTCCCCACCGTGTAGTTGAGGGGCTGGGTGCCCACCGCGAAGCCTGCAGGACATTCTTTCACACAGCCCTGCTGAAAGAGGTAGTAGCCAGGGTTGCACTCTGCGGAGGTGAAAGAGACAGAAACTGAAATCAGCAGCTGCACTCAATATCAGAACAGCCAAAAATAAGGAATAAAAAACCTCCAGAGCTGGACCAGTCATTAACTTATGAGTCTCGAGTGTTTTCACTCAAGATCTAAACATTAAAACTTCAGTTAAACAAGTGGTCACATTACAGAGTATTTTTAGTTTTCAATAAGTCGTTTGACTCCAAGTCAAGTTAGTGTATTTATTAGAACGGAGTAGAAACGACCTTCATTGTCCTGCAAAGGAGAAATCGAGCTGCAACAGCACCATCAGATATAAAGGTTCACACACAAAAAAGTTCCTAACGTGTTAAAAACAACATGTGCAAACATCAGCATGTATTTAAATTCTTATTGATTTTGTTGGGAGCATTGATGGTTGTAGAGTCTAATAGTTGCTGGGAGGAAGGACCTGTGACAACGCTCCTTTGTGCATTTAGGATGCACATATTTGTATCCATAGGTTGATTTTAGCCAACGGTCCCCAGACACACATTTCAACATACACCACAGAAAAAAAAAATGACAAACTGGAAGCAGAAGTGGATAAAAAAAAAAAAAGTTTACCAGAAGGAACCACGAAAAGCTGTTTATCTGAGTGGTAGGTGCTGGAACAAAACAGTTTTTAAATGTTGCTGTTTGGAACCCAGAAAACTTCGTCAATAAGGAAGAAACTGAAACTGTGTAAAGAGTTTGACTCGTCGAAACTGAACCAGTCAACCACTGGAACTGTCGTTATTTCCCAGAACAAATAGGGAGGAGAGGAGGATCTAGTCATTTCTTGCCTTTGTAGATTTAGTTGTTCAACCTTGTTGAATGAGATTTTATTGTTTGTCACAAGATGATTTGTGCTGAACATCCATTACTTTGTCCCGACAGGTGCATGTTTCATAGCTGCTTTGAGAACCGACAGTCTAACTCTAAACTAATTTCTCAAACACTATTTATATTCTGCTATAAGGTAATGGCTTATGTGACAACTATTAGTCACTTCAGGATATTTTGTTTTAATCTGCCGTCATGGTTAGCATGAACTATAATAAATGGAACAGACAAAGTTTCAAATAAAATACAAATTGAGCATTTTTATGTCAACCTAGCTCCACAATTAATACAAATGCTCCACTGCCAATAAAAGTAAACAGATACATCTTAGTTTAAGTACAAAATGGTTTCTTTAGAGGTAGAAAATGATAGTAGGAAAGGACAAAGTAGCACTAAGGTTGAATGGTGAATTGACCCGATGTCAGTGAAAGTCCAAAACTAAATTAATAAATCAGTGCGGACGTTGCACTTCATATTAAATATTAAACAAACGTTTGAAATATTCTGTCCTTTTTTACTTTAGGTTACAAGCATCTTACTGAAGCAACGGTTTTTATTTATTTACACTACTGCTACTAGAATGTGAATTTCATCCAAGTTAAATAAAAATGTTAAGAAAATTATGGAAGTTTATAGAACACAGCTTTCCTGTTTTTCCCTGCACATACAATAGTTTTATTAACTGGTTATGTTACAAATATCATTTTAAGAGGTTTTATTTGACCTTCTGTTTACTTCACAAATTCTAAATAAATGTAAAGATTTGCTGCTTTTCAATTACTTAATATTTCAACAGCTTTTATTCATTTTTAATGGAACTGATGTTTAAGATGTTCTTTAGACAAAAGTCAGGATGTCGCTTTAGAATGGGTAAATATATTTTTCAGCATTTGTTTTTTAAACCAGGATCAAGAATAGGTATCGCTTTGGGTCATTTACACAAAAATTAAAATTTGATAGCATCCATGATTAAGTATCTTATGATTTTATCGGTAAAAAGGCAGGAAAATTATTAGATATTTTGACTCAAGTTCACATCTTCAAAGAAATAAACTAAAAGTGTGTTTATCCTCAGTTCAATTCATCCTTGGGCTGTTTGGTTTAGATTTTCTTTTTCTTATTTCGGTGAAAACCTTTGCTGCCTTCTGAGTGCAGCATGTAAAGACAGCAGAGACATTCCCAAATAAAGCCGGTCCAGATCACTGCCTATAATGATCATCAGCAGCGTGAAAGCAGCAGAGCTGGAAAAATTAGGCTTGAACGTGGCAGCATTTTAGCATCTAGGGGAAGAAAATGACATAATTGTGATTCAGCTGTCATGCAGAACTCTGTTCCTGAGATACACAATTATCATGACATTCTGTCTGAGATGATTCAAATGCATGATAATTGCATTCAGTTAGCACTCGAGTGCCAGCATGCATGACCCTCAGACAGCCTGTAGGGGTCAGACTGTCTCCACCTCCGTCAATATGCAGCTGGATTCAGACTGGGCTCACTGGGAGCGTGAAACCTCGCCTGTAGCAATATTTGTATTGGGAAGGGCGGAGAAGAGCTTTAAATTAAAATGAGATGAGCTAAGAGACCTGAGCCAAAGATTATTTGATCTCATCAGAGGTTAGGTATTCATTTAAAACACTGACAATGAGGTCAAGGCCCCAGTATGGCAGGAGTATGGTGAAGATCCGAGTAGAGCTGCTGCTGTAGAAACACCAAGCAGGTGGGTGCAGCTGAGCACAAGCTATTGCATGTTAGGGCTTTCACACCAACGAGCTTCCTTTTATCTGTTCCATCCACCCTCTGACTGCTGCGACTTCCTGCGAGTCGCAACCGGGGGGAAGATAACGGGTCTTACCGATGCATTTCATACTCAGATCCAAAGTCTTGCATATGTCGTTGTTGCACTGGGGCTGTTCAGAGGAGCTGGAGGATGGTGAGCCGGTGCCGTACAGCACCAGGGTGAACTGGGTCAGGGTGCCTAAAATGAGATGAAGAGATAAAAACAGAAATTAGAAGTAGGCCTGTCAGAAGCTGTAAGGCTCCAGCGCTCCCAAGGGATTCTGGTAATTGTATTCTCTTGATATTCATGACAGAACATGACTCTGCGACACAGTTCAACAGAGCAGCCCGTCTCTGTCACTAAGTTCAGTTACTGAAAGGATCCACACACAAAAAACAGAAAAAAAGACTAAATAGTAAGACTTTAGTGAATAACTCTACTAATGGACCTTTATCTGGATGTTTATCGAGTCATGGGTGAAGCAGCTTTGTTTATTAAGCATTGAGAGTTGGATGTCAAATCCAAAGGCAAACATGAAAACACCTTTTTGCTATAACTTATGCTGCCTCATGTCCTCATTGCACTGGTGACCTAGAAATTGTTCCCTGCCCACGATCCTGAGCCATCTTTCAATCCCTTAAAAGCACCTTGAGGAGATGAGGACAAAGGAGGCTTCAGGAGGAGCTTAGAGCTGAGAAATCGAAGGATGCACCTTTGATTGTTTGTTTTTTTTCTGACATTCTCCCAGAGATGAGGCAGAAATGCATTTTAGTATAATGAAAACACCCACAAGTTGTTTACTTTGGTGTTCTCATGGAGAAGAACAAAAATCAACAGGTAAACTGGCTGCTGTAAGGCAACGCAGTTTAAACTAGCGCAAAGAGAGAGAGAGAGAGCAAAGACACCTCGGCTTCAAGAGCCACTTGATCTCTAATCGCCTTGCAGTGAACCTTGACCCTCTTAGCTGAGGTCCAGACACAACAAATTACAATGAGTTAAAGAATTTTAAATAATGGTTGTCAGATTTATTTTTATTGTACTTTTAAAAATTATTTTTACACATTGAAAAAAAAACAAACAAAAAAAAAAAAAACAACTCAGGTCACATCAGTATCATAAAAAGGTGAACAGAAAAAACAAATCTCATCTTTGCATTTATTTAGTTCATGTTGAACCCTTTCTATACTTGGTTTTCAGAGACAAATACTACTCTGTATGTAAAAATTTGTATTCCATTTCATCCAATTCTTAAAGAATTTTTCCATATGTAAATTCACTGAAGAGGTCATTCTATACATTACATTAATTTATTCAATGATTCCAATTCATTCCTCTTTTATTAGAGGGTCCTTATTTTGCCAATTACTCATAACTCCAAAACATTAGTTTTGTCAAATATTTGTCTGCTAAGTTAGTTTACTCCACATGCTCCCAGTTATGTGGAATAAAACCCATATTCTATATTCTGAATAATAATTAAGTGAATCATGCTAGCCGACACCTGCCAATAAGGCTGGAGAACTTGACAATCCCAATAAACATGAATGTGATCCACCATATGGTTTCCACATTCCCTTCAACAATTGCCGTTTTGCTTTTGCTTGATTTCAGCAGGTGTAATAAAAACACCAAATAGTGACATTGAGGTAGTTACAGGAATTTTACATGTATCAAGCCATTCATCTTCAATTATAATTGCTCCTATTTCCTATTTTGATCTAACGTAAAATGCAGAAATTTTCTTACGTTCTTTCAAAGATGGATATATTTTTTTTGACTAATCTTCTGTTAATCTTAGTTAATATTATGATTGATTCTCATGAACCTAATAAATCTGTTTTACCGTAGTCACTGGCGCCGGCGACATTTTCAATCTCCAGTCTCCACACACCGCTGGGGTTCTCGTCCCAGGAGTGGGTGGTCATGAACGCCCAGTCATTAAAACCCTCTGATGAGTAGTCATGAGGCCTGCAGGAAACCAAGGAAGCAACTGTGTTAAAAGGTTTGTCCACTGAGACTGAATGCGTCCATATTGTGGCATCACTGGTACCTCGGGTGCAGCAGGGTGGAGCGCGTGCCAGCAGGACTGATGAGGTGGATGGCCAGGTTCCCCCTCCGGTTGTAAGTGAGGGTGAGCCGGGCCTCGACGTGCTCTAATGAGGTCACATAGCTGTCTGAGCCCAGGCAGGCATCCACGTTTCTGTCAATCGACAAATGGCTGCCAATGTTCCTGTAGGGCCACAACAAAGACGGTCAGGAACTAACATCATCTTTGCTTTGTTGGATTTTTTTATTAAAGTTTTTTTTTTGTTGCAATTTAGAAAACGGAGTAAGATTTGGCTGCTGTGAGGGACTGTGAAGGGTGGAGAGGATTAATGCCTTAGAACCTGTAGCACCGCTGTTCTCAGGCGGGTAAAGCATCAAACACTCTTTCTTTCTTTCACCTCAAATCCTCTTAGGAGATTAGACACATCCACAACCGTTCTGAGAAGGACCGCAGCACCGCGCTTCGGATCCACAGATGTGAACATCTTTAAACAGCCGGAGTGATTCTTAAACCTCACATATTGCCTCAAAAACAAACCCTGCCTCTAGTTTCAGTCCAAACATGTACACAAATTTGAATCTCCGTTAAAGGATTGACTGCAGTAAAACACCTTTGACCCGTAAAGCAGCTTTACTTTGGAAAAGACTTCTACAAGCTGAACTTAAAGCGCAGTGGAGGAGTGATAAAATGTAGCTCTCTAACCTGTAATTAATTTCTTAAAACCAGAAAAAAAATGAAACCCACAAATTCTTTTCAAACCAGATGTGTAACCTGCATATCATTTAGGATACTGGGTCTAAAACGTTATCAAAGTCTGCTGCAACAAACGACAGCTCACACAGGGCCTGAGATCCTAATAGACATAAAAAAGTTACTTTCCACCGTCACCACATTTTTTTGTCTACAAATTGTCTAAATTTGTAAATGTTGTTAAAAACTTTGACGCTTTAAATCGTGTTTTAAAAACCCACCTGTTTAAAGCTGCCTTCGATTCATAATAACTGGAATATGGATCAATGTATATAATGTATATTTTGTTTGATTTTGATCAAGCAAATGCAGCCACATTTGACAAAATGTAATGTTTATTGCTTGCTTCATAATTGGTTACTGTATGATGTTTTCATGGTGTAATGCACTTTGTTGCTGAAATATGCTATACAAATAACTTGACTTACTTCAATCCTTAGAGCTTCTTTAGATATAATTCATTACCTATCAGCATAAAAGTAAACTGGCTGTCTGTATTGTACAATAATTAGGATAATTGTGCTGTATTTTCACTGCTATAAACCAAACATATTTTTACTGATTTTGGACTGAACTGGATTGCACATACAGTAATTGCATATGAATTTTTAAAGTGCCTAGAGATGCCATCTGCTGTAATTTAGTGCTGTATAAATAAACTAGATACCGGCAGGGCTCATTAAGGTTGTTTTATATAGTTATTCTCCTACCATGACTTTTTTGATAATCATCCTTTTTGAGCCATTTTTCCCAAAGAGGGAGACAGAGGCAACACCTCTGTCTCCCTCTTCTGTCAGTGGGAGTAATTACACCCTTAATGGACTTGGTGGATATGAATAAGCCCCAGCATAATGACGCTTGACAGGCAGCACTTTAAAACACCGACTCTTGTCATAATGGTAACGACAAATGGTGGGAATTCAATATGAGGTATAGAGCAAACATTGAAGATATGAAGTTGATTTTTTTTTCTCCTTTCTTCTTGTGTTAAAGAGTTTTAAAAAAAATTCAATCAATCAAATGAAAAGCAGCAGATCAAGCCTCAACGGATAGAAATCGGTGTCAGCCAGAAACTAATTCTTATTTCTTTTAAGTGTTTGTAAGATTTATCCTAGCAAACAAAAGACAATTCTTTGAGCCAACCAAACGTGAGGCTTTGTGATGCTGCAGCTGGGTAACCTAGGAGAAACAGGAGAGTGTATCGAGACTATAAATCATCTGTTGAAAAGCTCCCAGAGAGCTTCCAGCTCATTCACCTGCTCTCTTCTTAAAATGCTCTCTCTCTTTTTACTCATGATTACTTGCAATCAGCATGTTAATTTCTCAGTAACAACAAAATGGATAAACCCATAAATTCATAACACATTCAGAGGTCATGAAATTCAGCTTATAACAAATCCAACCTTATTCAGTAGGGGGAAAGCTCAGAGGAGTTTTTCTTCCAGTAGTATTTTCTCCTTGGTTAAAAATCTATTTTCCAAACATGAACACAGAAGCTGTCCGAATCGCAGATTTTAGATAACATTAACAAACTGATGTTATTCTGCAAAACATTAAGAAGCCTTTTTTGATGTGTCATCTATTACACAGGTACATCACTATCTGTGGCTGAGATAAATCCCTGCAATTATGGGCGAACAGACATTTTAATCAGATACAACTCTGTTCGCACAGCACTGCCAGTATGTAGTGAATGTACCATTGGTAACAGGATAATTCCTTCTTCTAATCATTTTTTGTAAATCACTGTTGATAAGCGAGTCAGCTAAAAACCTAGAATGTAAATTGAATAACCTGCAGCTCCCAGACTCTCGACCATCTGCTCAAGCCCAGCGAGACGAGTGACAGCGAGAGCATAATGAACAGAGCGTGTCACAGAGTATAGTCGGTGTCATCAGGAAGAGGGGAGGGAAAAAGATTGCTGAAGAATAATATAGAACATGTAATTGGGAGAAGCCTGAGCAGACAAATGTTGGCGGAGATTTTAATGAATGCCACCAGGTTGATGAAGATGAAGGCACAAGATTTCACTGAATTGATGCATGAAGGCTCAATCAAACACAGACATCTCATTCACATGCATGTATGATGATGAAGCATTACAGCTTCACAAACTTGACTGATTCAAAAAAATCCTGGAACTGTTTTCCATGCTGAATCTACTCCATTGCAAATTTGTTGATTATTCTCCAAAGAAGTCATATTAATTCAATCTACATGCAGCTATTCTTCCTTTCATCCTTTTCACTACACATGTTGTAATCAATACAAAATACAGACATAATGCTACAGTAAGTGCTCCCAGGAGTACATTTTGCTAAATCACACCTACTATGAAAATTGGCTAACTTGTACACCTGCTAATAGCAGATTTATTGTTTGAAATTAGTTTGCTCATTATTTTTTGTCAGATGGCTATTTTTTTTTATGTTTATTAACTGAAATGTTCAAGTGAATTCAGCACAGTGAGATCTGTGGTCATGTACAGCATACAAACCTCGGCTCACTGAGAATGGAGATCACACACTTTCTCTGTGGCCCCACATTTGTCCATGTCTTCGCCTGTGATACAATTCCACTGGCATTAAGCAGACCGTATCCATATGAATGACTAACTGCAGAAACAAAGAGAGAACAGAGATGAGATTTTCAGAGATGTCCTGAAGGTCTGTACTGGTCCAGTTTTAGACACGGATTTCAACTTCATAAACGTTTTTAGTTCTCATTCCATGGTCACGTTTTAGCATATCTTTTTAGCATGAAGACTTTTGTGATTGCATTAATTGCACTTTTGGGCATTGTAGATCAAAAGGTCATCATCTCTAGGTTAAAGAATTGGTTGGACATCAAAAGTCCTATCTTTTTGATGCATCACCAACAACCTTTTATATGTGCCTTGGAGGTGCCACATGGCTCCTTTGTCGGACCACTTCTTTTTTTCTGTTTTCTCACCAGAATCATAACGTTTCCTTTCATTTCTTTGAAGACTGCCAGGTTTTTTGTCCACTAAAGATCTTTGCTGACTGCTCTAATATCAGGAGATAATTGGAATCGGATTTCTCAGTCTTCATGACAATAAGACTTATGTCAGGCTGTTCTGGTTCAGTCTCACCAGCAAATACTTCAGCTGTGCCTCCCAAACCTCACTTGAGTAAATCAAATATTTTGGTGTGAGAATGGAGTCTTCTTAGGCTCGATAGTCATGTTAAATGCACTGGTAAAATCCTGTTTTTTCCATTTTAACTGGTTGTCAACGATGAGTGTGTATTCTCTCTTGATGAAACACTGAAACACTAATCCTGCTTTCATAAGACTGTGTCTTGATTGCTGTAATGCTTCTTTGTGGAATTAGTCCATTTTCCATGTTTCATTTACAACTGGGCGCAAATGCCTGCAGTTGATTTTTAACTGGTACAAGCAAAGAAAAGAAAAAAAAAAAGAGAGAGAGCCTGTTTCTCCACTTTTGGCACCCCTTCCCAGGCTTTTTCACTGCATTTCCTTTTTTTGTCTTTAAGCCTCTTAACAGTTGTGCTCCATTTTATCTGTCTGAACCGCTGCATTCTAATGTACCGTCTCATTCCCTCAGGTCAGAAGACCAGATGCTTTTATGTGTTCCAAAGATGTGATGAAACCTCAGAGGACGTAGAGATTCTCCTGCTGGAGATCCACAACTGTGGAATGCTTTGGTTTTGTATCAAGCAGGTACATTTTCTTATGGTTTCTAAATCTCTGACTTTTAATCCAATGTGAATTACTGACAGCATCTTCAAATTCATTTCCTCTCTATCCTACTTGTTCTAATCCTTTACTATTTTTTTTCTTCATAACATCCGCTGTTCCTGTGTGATTTGTTTATTTCTTACGTTTGGATTAACTGTGCAGCACTTCCGTCAACATGTTTTATTTTTATTTGATTATAAACAAAAGACAATGGCACTGTACATCCAGTGTTGTGCAAAGGTTTTAGGCAGGTGTGAGAAACTGATGCGGACTAAGAATACTTTCAACACTGGAAGTGTCAGTTTATTTTCACCACGTCTTTGCCTGTGATATAATTGCACTGGCATCAGGCAGGCCAAGTAAGCAGTGAAGTAAATTACCAAAAAAGAAAAATCTAAATCAGCAATATTTGGTGTAATCACCCATTAAAACAGCATCAACTCTTCAAGGTATTCTTCGAGTTTTTTGAAGAAATGCACTGCGTCGGTGGTTTCAAACACCTCTAAGAACTAACCAGACTTTCTGCGGATGTAAGCTTCCTCAGCTCTTTTGTGCCTTACTGATGGAATTCGACAATGCATGATTATCTTGCCTTGAGTCCACCTTGAGTCCACCAAATATTGTGACCAAATCAAATGCAGCACCAAACTTGTAAGGAACAAGCACCATGCTTCACTGTTGCCTACAGACACTCATTACTGTACTGCTCTCTGACCATTTGGTGAACAAACTGCCTTCAACTGCAACCAGATAGTAAAAATTTTGAATCATGAGTGCAGGGCACCTGCTGCCATTTTTTCTAGACCCCAATTGGGAGTCTTTCAGCTTCATATCATGTGAAAGAATATGGCTTTTTCTCTGTAACTCTCTTATAATACTCACATTTGGTCATACTTCACTGAAAAATAGATGTAACTTGAACTAACCTGTGATTGATTTAAAACTGACCAAACAAAAACAGATTATATTTCTGTACCTTTGCGTCCAACTCCATTGGTTCTCCAGTCATTGGCGAGCAGGTGAGCAGGCCGAGAAGTTCGCACAACCAGATGTTGCATGTCCCTCCAGGTGAGGTTTTTACTGGAACAAATGGAAATGGATGCAAGCACGTAAAAAAGGCACATATAGGCTAACATGTACAATACTATACACTCTAGCTTGTAAATCAAGCTGAAGCTCCCAAGATCAGGCTACAGTTTTAACTTGCAGGTGGACCGATAATTATAAACAATGAGCTCAGTGTCCAGGCAGTCTCTTAAATCTTCAGCCAGCATGTGGTTTGAGGCTCATTTCAGCCCTTTGGCAAAACAAAGAAAACTGATGAGTCTCTATTGTTATTCTTTCCTGGAGAACACTAAGATTTAACTGGCAAAAAAAGGGGTAAACACAGTCAGAGCCTGATTTGTCTCCCTTTCATTAACTTCATACGAGCTTTAAATTCATTATTGCTTTTTATTGTGGATTTGGCTTAAATGACGGCATTTTGCAAAGTAACTCCAGCTAAATCCTTTCTCATCAAATTCATTTCCATCTACAGTTTTTCCCCTCAATCATTTCACTCTGCTGCAGGACTAATTACTTACATCCAGCCTTGTGCTGAACATATTTTATGACCGTCCATTAGTGCTGGGTGACCAGATAAGAATGATTAGTGCTCCGAGCTATTTGTAAAAGTACAATTTAAATATGCGGCAGACGGCTTAAATAACTTTATATTTTAATTTAAAAAAAATGGAAAAACAACATTAAAATGAATGCTGGCAACATGAGCAGAGGTAACTTAATCCGACATGAAGGCTTTAAAACGTATCAATTTATTACTCTTTTTGAAATATTCACAATTTTTTTTAATGAAGCTTTGGCTGTCAGGAGTTTTAGAGCCACATGGCAGGAACTGATAACATGTGGCCATTAATTCAAGCTGCTTTGAAATCTAATTTACTTAAACTTAAAACTCTCAAACTGTCCCTATAAAAATGAATGCACAACTTAACCAGCTCGTTGTGTACACATTTTTTTTTTTTCCTTTTTGTGCATTAGATTAATTTGAATCAAGTAAATTTGAGTAAATACGTCAAAATTTAAATGTTGCAGAGCAGCTCATGGTCCAAACTCATAGAAAAAAGGTGATAAGCACTTACTTGGCTTCTAGGGCGAGAGCGATGATCCCAGCAGCCAGTGGGGCGGAGGCAGAGGTGCCAGTGTGAGAGTCAGTACATTTGGATTTGAGGTCTGTTGTTATCTAAGGAAGAGAAGCAAAAAGCTGAACAGATTGCTCCGTTTTTACAGTGCTGTGAAAATATATTAGCTGCTTTACATTTGCTTCTTTATTTTTGCCATTTTGTCTCACTTAAAAATTTCAAACTAAATTTAACTAACACAGAGAATCAGCACAAGATGTTTTCTTTAAAAACCGGTTGTGCCACCTGTGTTGGCAACAACAGGTATCAAGAGTTTATGTTAACAGATGAGATTTTTTACATTGCTGTGGAGAAATTATGACCCAGTCTTGTTGTAGTTGTTTTACTTCAGAAGCTTTTCCATAAGTGATGGCCTGGTCATACTTGGTTCAAAGGTCATAAAACACCAAAGAAATCAGAAGTAGGTCTAGGCTTTGACTAAGCCATTTTAAAACCGTCACAAATTTGAGCTATTCGCCTAACAGCGTGTTTCAGATTACTGTCTTGCTGCTTAACCCAAGTGTGCTTGATTTTAAGGTCACAAAGCGATGAGTGAACATTCTAATAATAACTAATGGATCCATTAACTCTGGCAAGTCATCCAAATATTGAAACAGCAACATAGCCACAGATCATTACACAATCAGCAATACGTTTGACTGTCATGTTAATGTATTTTTTCCTGAAAAGCTGTCTTAGTTTTACGCCAGATGTAACGCGGCACACCGTTTCCATTAACTGTGGACTGACCACTTTTGTGTGGTCAGTCCACAGAACACTTGGGAATCAAAAAAGTATTTCTCAGGTCCAAGATGCCTGTTTGTGTTCACTAAGCAGTGGTTTTCACTTTGGAAATCTTCCCTGGACGCCCTTTTTGCCCAGTCTGTTTCTTATTATTGAATTCGAACACTGACCTTAACTGAGGAAAGGAGGCCCGCAGTGCTTTAGATGTTGTTCTGGTTCTTTTGTGACTTCCTGGTTGAACCCAAATTGCTCCTTGGAGTAATTTTGGCCACCGTTAGACCCTTAGACTCTGTAACCCTTTCTGGTTTCTGATCTAATCAGAAACCAACTCAATGAGTTGGTTTCTGATTAGATCTTATGTTTCTTTAGATAAGTGCGTGACATCTTAAGATCCTTTAGCCTACTTCATGACGCTAGAAAGATTATATTTAAGTATTTTTCTTTATTATAAAGGCCTAAAAAAATAGTCTGGGTGTGGCCTGGGAAATGTAGTCAATGTTGCTAATCACAGTTAAAGGTTTAAAAAAGTGGCAACTACTTTTTCAAAAAGGGCCAGGTTACTTAGGAAAGCTTTGTTCCTCTAATAAATAAAACCACCATTTGAAAACTGCTTTTTGTATTTTGGTTAACTTTGAATTTGAAACAATATGTAGTATGGTTTTAGAAATCTAAATGCATTCAGGCAAGTTAGTGCAAGTATACTTTATAATAATGCTATTTTACAAACGCTAAACATTCATGCAAGCTGACTTGCGCCTTAAAAATGTATTTGAAGGATTTCCTTCAAATAACCAGATAACTTGGAATTGGCCTCAGTAAAGTGAATAAAATCCTTTACTCCTCACCACATTCTCATATGTTATTCCATACTGCTTGTATTTGCTAGAGGCAAGAATCAAACGCATAAAGAAGCAGAAGGTTAAAAGTAAAAAGCCGCCAGCTAGAAAATCAAACCGCGGAAAGCATGTGCTCTCCTTCTCTTTAAGAGAGACTCCTTTTAGAATGAACTGCTTCAGCAGACATCCCCTAAGTGATCCACAGCGGAGGGTTGTGGATTCACTGGCCAGCTCCCAGATGTTAATATCTCCCACCGCAAGAATAAAAAGTAAGTTGCTGCAGAAGCAGAGAATTTTTTCAAAGAAAACTCTGTCTCCAATGATACAAAAAAAAAAGACTTTTCATATGTCAGAAGTCTTACATATGAAAAGCCTTCTGTCCTGCAGGATGACGCAAAAAGAAGAGGTCCGTCTGTTACTGAACAAGACTGATAAAATAAAAGCAGGATATATTTCCACAGGCTTTTTAGAATGATTATTTTAAATAATAAAAACTGGGATAGTTATGCTATTTCTAGAAGCTCCCCCTTGCTTCATTTGGTTTCTAGTTTGTTTTCCAAAACAAAACAAAAAATCTTAAGATCAAAATATTCTCTCTGGTATAACCTCACAGATGTCAACTTCTCTCCTCTTCTCCAGCTCTTTATTTTAAAGTTCATGAGTGACATCATAATTAAGTCGGTACATCACAGACACATTAAGGGACCAGCCACATGTCATGAAGTTGTCATCGGCTGCCTGTCAAGCTCTTCACGCTGCATGGCTGCATGCTGTAAAGAGGCAGTATGTGTGTGTGTCTGTGTGTGTGTGTCTATATGTACGGGTGTGTCCGCGTGTGTAAGAAAGAGATTTAATGCTTGTCCCGAGAATGTTAAGCAGAAACAGATTTGATGGATAGAGCTCCAGCAGTTTGCTACGAACGTTTTAATGACTCAAAACAGTACGAGGTCTGCAGAAAAGGTATGTAGCAATTGCAACAATTAACTGTTAGTTGAAATGGAGAAAAAGCTGCTGCAATAAATTTGACGATGGGTTAATGTACTAAAAAAAGAACTTTGTTAATCAGTTAATAATTCAATTTACTTGCTAATAATGTAAATATCCAAAGTGATTGATTTCAAAATGAATGGGTGTTTTCTACTGTTAAGAATTACATTAAACAGGAAATACATATACATGTTCAGTTATACATGTACATTTATGGTATTTTATCTAGTTCCTCTCTTTCAGCAGCAATTATAAAATTAGCAATGACCAGACCAAATCTGATCATTTAAGTCATGACTTATCTCAACATCTTTTTCAAAAACATTTATTCATCCATACTGATGACATGTCAATGAAAGTGTACATCAGTTTACATTCTTCATCCATCCATTTTTGCCTGTCTTGAAATTTGAATCCGGTTTAGGCAAACCCTGCTTTTCCGAAGGGACACTGAGGCATTTCCAAGACATTCAACAGATATAATCTGTCTACATTTGCTTCCTGTCAGTCAATTTGGACACTCCTAAGCTAAGAAATGTCAGGTTTACTGGGTGCCTGAACCCATTTAGAGTCACTCATTTCAATTTAGAGGAAAAACAACTTTTCCCTAGTGATTGTGCTTCTCTGCATCGTCCTCTAAACATCCTCAGAAGAGCAACACCCTTGTTTAATTTTGTTGCAGACAGAGAAACAATCTGAAGTTTAATCTCTGGCTCTGGTAGCAAACAGGACTAGATTGCAAACTTAAAGCAGGGCCGCGACTCATCGGTGTAATCAAAGATGCAGATGACAAAGAATCTGTTTGTCTTTTTAACATTTAAACATAGGTCAAGCTTTTTTCCCAAATTATTGTGTATGAAGATAGTTTCCTGTCTGAAGTCCGCAGCAGAATCTGTGTGCGTTGCACACATCAGCTGTGTTTAACTCCCCTCACCAAGAGTATCAAAACAAACATGGCGGATAAAGCGTCTGACTCACCGATAAAGAATTCTGGTTATTCAGATTTCTCAAACACCAAAGTGGTCGAAAATATAAAAACATGGTCACTCAGCAATTCATTACGGGGGAAAACAAGCAAAGAAAATATTTAAATATACAAAGTGTGGACATCTGCTTTCAATATCTCCACGAACATGAAGACAAAGTAATCACCTTACAAAAACCTTTTTTGTCTAGATTGAAACAGTCCAAACAAGTTCACAGGCTATAGCAACAAAAACAGTTTGTGTTCCCTGCTAATATCTGAATATTATCTGTTAATATCTCTCGGAGAGGGAAGTTGAAACTTCAGTTTCTGCACTATTCAAGGCTTCACACTAAGCACCTTGTAGCTGGAATATATTTTTTATTTATCCAGTTACTGAAGGCAAAAATGTAATTTTAAATTATTTTTTTTTTAAATCCAAAGCCTCCATCTGGTCAAATATTTCAGGAACGACAGCAGGTCCGCTTTGAAACCAGTCAGCAGAGAAAGGATGGAGGAACTCAAAGTAAAGTCAAAGCTTTTGTGCGACAGAAACATGAAAAGGCAGACGAACGCAGAGGACACGCTACCCTCGGCCCCAACTCACAATCTGTTTCTCATTGATGTTCCCCGAGCTGTAGGTGGTGGCGAGGGTGGAGGAGCAGGCCTCGCTGTACCATGGGACGTTGCCGTTCTGCGTGGTGCTGCTGATGGACAGAGTGTAAATGCTGTTGGTGTAGCCGTCGCAGTTACAGCTGTCCTTCTCCCTTCCTCCGTTCCCAGAGGCCCACACGAATATGGAGCCCAAACCGCCACGACCCTGAGGAGCAGAAAACACTCTTATAAAAAAGCTGAACACTAGCAGTGGGTGATACAGACTTAAAGGTTTTATCACAATATTTTGCAATAGTATTGTGATAACAAAAAAAAGGCACAATAAGAACTATTCATCACATCTTTTTTATGTAACTGTATGACTGTGTACCACAGCAATCATAGCCCCACAAACACAAATAATGCTCTTGAAAAAAAATTCCCATTTGTAATGCGCTTCTTTACAACACCTGCCACACAAACAAGTGTGATTCGTATTGCTAAGCTACACATGGTAACTGTATTTTCACATTTATTGGCATTCAGTGATACTTTCAATGAAAAAACAGCAGAAAAAATAGTAAAGTTGTCAATCATAGCAATCTGGACAATTTGGGGGGTTTTTAAACATTATAAATTGGAATTTATCGAGACAACAATAAATCAAAACTCTTATAAGAAATGTATCACAATAAATGATAAATGATACGATAAATGCCCACCCTACTGAACATGCGTCCTTTACTTAATTACCTCACAGACCCACAACAGACAAAGAAGAGGAGATTCTCATTCAAACTTTAATAGGAATCCCAATTATAGGGGGGTGACTGTATCCTGGGACATCCCTCAAAGAGGTCCCATTAAAACCCAGTGTACATCGCCGGGGCCAAGGTGGTCACTCAGTAAATTGCAGACAGCTAAGTATCGCATGACAGCAATGCAATACTTAACGGCTCAAAATGACAACAGCTCATTGTAATAAATCATCTAACCTCTCAGCCTTTAAAGTGCAATAATTTTCATCTAAGAGCTGCTTTATTGTATTGAGTGGCACCATCTCTCCGTGTGTTGATCAATTCCAGCGATGCACCACCCACTCCACTATCTGACAGCGCTGTCACAGTGCCAATTATCTTAGTAGTCAGTGTCAGCGCTTCCAATCAGCTTTATGGGACATGCTTTGAATCCTACAGCCTCACAGCAAGAGACAAAGCGAGGAGAGACAGTGTGAGGAGCGATCTGTATTCTTATAATTCTGTTGACTTGTTCATTTCTCATGTGGTCCCAATGTGCCAAACTCAAAGAGCTGCGATCAGCAACAAGACTGTCGACATCACAATATGCATCTTTTCATGTTTAATATTCAGACTGTTACTGTTAGACGCTGACAGACTGGCTTTTAGCATTAATCTCCTGAAATCTCCCATGTTTGTGCATATATATAGACATTAAAGTTTAATTGGGAATATTTAATCATTCAAAGCTGCAGTGAATGTTTATCATTTGGAAAGCCACCTTTATTATAATAAATAGCCTTTCAAAAATACCTAAAACAGTTGTTCAGATGACAATACTGCTTTAAAACAAATGGGGAGACGGGGGGCAGGGGGGAGAAACCTGCCCGAGACAGTTTTTTGTTTCCCCATTCTCCCTGATTGTCCTCGCTGGCAGCTTTTAGAGGACATTTCTTCCCATTCGGGATGGCCAGGGTCAAAAACTGCTTTGTCCCTTTTGCTGGTGTCCTCTCATGCCTGAATAGTTCAATTACTTACTGGTGAAAGGAGGCAATACAGAGGCAGTAAATAATTCTGCCCCACACAGACACAATCATACACCCACCTCTGTGACTCCTCGAAGAAAGGCTTCCTTGGCCAGTTTAGCGGGTCCATCGACTGTTTTGCCGTCGTCCTCTGGGCCCCAGCTGGCGCTGTAGATGTCGATATGTTGCGGGTTCAGACTGAGAGACTGGGCCTCCACCATGTCAGTCACTTCTCCATCCAGCATGCGCACTCCTGCAGCCAGGTTGACAGGAGGTAGAAATGATAGTTTTACATGAATATCTAATGCATACAAATCACCAGCTTTTTTATAGTCAAAGATCCCTTGTCTTCAAACAGGGTTAATCCAACTATAGATGAACACCACATGACCCCTTTCATTAACGTTATTTGGTTAATAAAAACTAAGCCAAGGTGCCGAAGCAGTGTGTAAAAAAGCTGATTACATATTTAATACTGTCACTGCAATTAGGAGGATATGCAGCAGCCAGGAAATCCGATTAACTCATCGTCAGCCAGTGAGAACCTCTATAAATGGCAAAAGTTTTGGCAGTTTGCTGCTTTGGTGCATTAAGATGAGCCAATGAAATGACAAGGAGTAAAAACTTCAGCAATCTTAGAGGAGCTATTGCTGCTGCTTATAAATAAGGAAAGCTTTTATAGGCATTTTAAAATAGTATAGAGTCTTTTAACAGATGCATCTCAATAAATTAGATTATGATTTACTTTAGCTACTCTTTAAAAATAGAGCCTTGTGAATTACAAGCATTCACTGCACTCCTAGTGATATATATTTTATTTATGATATTTTTGATGATTAAGGCTTACAGTTGTAACTCTTAACTATAACCATGTTTTTCAGAAAATTTTACTTTGTAGATTCATATTATATTTGGTCAGTTATTATTTGATATAGATTTCAGTGATTGAGATGCTAAATACAATCAAGAGCTGTGAGGACTCCAAAAAAAATAGAATAATGAAGATTATGTTGGCTAATCGCAACAATATCACTTTGTCTCTTGCTGTGACACACACAGATTCTGCTGCGGACTTCAGACAGGAAGCCATCTTCACACACAGTAATTTGGGAATAAAGCTTGACTTATGTTTAAATGTTAAAAAGACAAACAGCTCGCATGTTGTGCTGCTATCACGAGTATCTACTCACAAGTTAAAAAAAAACATTTTAATAAAACAGTGTTCGTTGGAAAAGACATCCAAGCCAATCAGTGCTAACAAAGCGCTGCAAAAAACGGCATAATCTACATAACTCTCTCCCTCGCCTCACTTAGGGTTTTCAATCCTCAAGTTTGATAGAGTAGCCGGAAGAAAACATCTGCTAGAAAATGAGATGACAGGAAGGCTTAGCTTTGCAAAGCTGTGGATGAAAAAAACCACATAACTTCAGGCAAAAAAAAAAAAAAAAAAAATCCTGTTGACAGACAAAACAGGAGAGAGATTAAAACTATAATACACAGCTCCAAATTTAGTAAAAACAAATCACTGCAGAGAAGAACAAACACCTCGTATCAACGAATGTGGAGGAGTGATGATTTTAAATTTCTTTTTGCAATCACAAGATCCTGTAAATGTTGTAGCTGGTGTCAACTATAAATCCCTCTGTATTGAAAAGTATGTCCAACAGCTAAATCCTGGTCCAAACTGGGTCATGCAACTGGACAATAACTTCAAACGCTACAGTAAATTCACAACATAATGACTCAAAATTCAGGCAAAAATATGGTTCACTCTTCAACAAGGATGTAGCTCAGATGAGAAAAACCTCAAATGTTTCCTCTTAGTGATTGATATGCATATTAACATGTGTTATAAATTATGTAACCTACATGTGTTTCATGTAAAGAACATTCAGAATGGAAGGAAATGCCGCTAGTGTACATCTGCTATCATTTCAATTTAGAGCCAGCAGTATAATTCAAACAGTAACTCTATTGATTTTTGTCTGTACTCAAGATGGTTGTAAAAGAAATACCAAAAGTATGAGATCTGTTGAATCTTGAGTGAAATCTCCTTGAGAGTTAAGAAGACATCTGAGACAAAGCATTCATCAAACAAAGGAAACGGCACTTGAATCTAAAGACAGGATTAGAGCAGTAAATAGAACCAGATTCGCGCTTCATTTTGCAGATGCAAACAAATCAAAGTTAATCAGTAAGGTACAAATAAAGTGAATTTTTAAAGAACTACAAGCAAAAAAAAAAAAAAAAAAAAAAACACTAAATGAAAACTAAAAATCTCTGAATTTGAGGAGATTTTCCAACCTATCATGTATACTGTATTTTTATGTAACAAAAGAATATAATAGATCGAAGCAAAACTCAATGTTTCTGTTAAGGGTTAAAACAAGCATAATCTCCTGGAGACGCTTTGAGAATTATTTTTCCAAAGTTGAAAGTCTTATGTAGTAAACAGCCATATGTGCTTCATACAGCGCTCAGTTTAATGTTATGGTAACTTAAAAAAAATTCTGCATTAATTAGAGTACAAGAACAACGAACTGTAATTTTTTTTTTATAATTTTTTTTTTATTAGGCATACCAAAAGCAGGCTCCCATATGTGGATTATAATAGATTTTTCTTCTGCGACAACTTGTAAAAGAAATGCCATGCACCTCATACATTGTCTTTGATAAAAAGGAAATGTATTTAGATTTGCAGTACAACAGTTATTGAATTTCTGTCGCTTCCTTTTTCTCTGACAACATCAGCACAGTACAGAGGAAAGGCGCATTTCAACGCCGCAACCCAAAATGCTTTTCCTGTGGAGCTCCTCTTCCTTGAATTTATTTTATTCTATCCCATCTGTCAGCTGTGTGCGTTTACACTGTGAGCTACAAAACTGTGTGGTTTACATAAATTACATCTGCTGATGCTTAGCAGTTCCTCCTCCAGCAGAAGAGATGCTGCTGTTTCTATCTGGGGATATAGATCTCCCAACGCAACAGCAGAGTCCAAAATATGATTTAAAACAATGAAGTCAGACAAATAAAGGATTAATACAAGATGATTTCATAGCATTTATTATTTAACAACTATCTAAAGACAGTCCAAACGCTGTTCAAAGTTAGAACAGATTCAACTTGGCCAATCCTGCTTCCTAAGTCTGTTTAGTGAAAAGAGAAAGAAACCTCAGCTGTAAAAATTAAATGTGGTGATGATTCCCATGCATACATGATTATTTCACTGTGATTACCCTCTGAAACTGATGGAAAATCACTTTAAGCTCAAAGGAAGCTGGTAATAATCCACAGAATTAAACAATTAAAGTCTAAAATTTATGTCCGGAAGGAGCCTTAACTATGTAGCAGCTGCATATCAGTTTCTTTTAAATATCTCACAATAATTAAAGGCTGTGATGTTTTAACATTGCATTTTCGAACATAACCATAGAATATGAGAATATTACTGGATAGATTCCATTAAAATAGCACTCACTCCACTGAATTCATTTAATTAATATTTACACCAAGTAAAACAGATTTTATTGAGCTATTTGAATGGTAAAACACTGATTTTTAACATGACTGTGTGGATTTCAATGTTCCTTCATTGGAAACACACCAGGCATTATTTGCAAATTACATGATTTTAAAATAATCCCACACAAGTCACACTAGTGTGTATTTTTATTTTTTTTTTGCTAAATTAAAGTGAAAGAGCAATTAGTCTGACATTATTAAAGTGGAAGCTGCTGATGATACCTTTGCACTGAAGGTTATTTAAAACCCATGGCCACAAAATCTACACAGGTTATTTCTGCTGAACATCGATAAAAACTGAGCGAAGAGAGTTTGACAATACATGAACACAAATTGAATCAAGGGTATTGCATTGTGTCATTTCAGGAACCACATCTCAAGACTATTACTCCTTGCAAAACCAATACACTTACAGCAGCGTGCCAATCCTCACAGCTGCAGCGATGCTTAAAAAGATTTAGAGACATGCTGTGTTTGAGAAATGCAGTGAAGAAGTAAAAAAAAAAAAGCAGGTGCTGCAGGATCCCCATTTCATTTCAGTATTAGGCAGTTGAAAATGCAGTCAAAGAAGGACCATGACGTAGCTTTGAGAAACCAAATCATTACCTCCAATCTTTGCATTGTAGGCAACGCCAATTCCACAGACCCCATTGTTGGCCACGGCCGCCACCTCTCCAGCACATCGGGTTCCATGCCTGGAAAGGAGGAAGAAAAAGAAACAAAAAAATCCTTATTCTCGTAAATTTGGTCAACTTGCTGACAACCATTTACTGCATGTGCAGCCAAAAGACGGATATACGTCTCTTAAAGGTTACACGGGAAAAGATATCTACCATCATGTGGTGTGGTGAAGCTGTACAGTGAGACAATACAAACTTTTGGAGACAGGTACTTGGCATTGATACTGTTAAACAAATAAATTCATCAGTGTGGGCAATCCACTGTGCATTATCTCCAGCTTTGTAGCATTAGTAACCTTGGAATGCCTCAAGCTTGAATAACGAGGAAGTTGTGAATTAGGCTTGCCATTTCCATTAAACATGAGCCTCTGCGGTAAGGGCAAGCTCCAGGCACCACAGTGTGGGGATCCAAAATAAGAGCGCTAGAAGGGCAGATGATCCCACCGCAGTCAGGTGTGTGTACCCTTCCCAGCCAGATGGATACACAGGTTTAAAGCCCTAAAACCCTTAGCTGAGTCTCCCTGGATTGCAGCCATTCCTAGACAGGAAAGCTGGATCCAAGGCCGTTCATTCACTGCTCAAGAAACATTCTGAAGCAGCCAGGCTCAGCTGAAACACTCTAGCTGACGAGCCAAACCAAAACCAAATAATCAAACACAACAACACCAGTCAACATCTTCCACTGATAAAATACTCTGCATATAATGTCAAGGTAAAGACATTTAGCTATGCTTTAGCTTGTAGTCTGCCAGTGGGGCTGCTACCAGTTATTAATCTGTCATGGATTCTGCTGCCATGGTGCATTTTGAACTGTACAAAGACAAAAAAAAAAAAAAAAGAAATAGGTCTGAGGAGGCACAACCTGAATCTTCAGGGACATCTAATTAGAATCAAGATTTCTGGTTGCATAAAAAAAGCCTGAGTATACTGACATAAGGTCAGAGGACTGTAATTCACTTTTCATTCCCCTGAGTTTTCTTAAGACACAGTGGTGAGCTCAGAGGGCGAAGGCTAATGTAAATGCCACAATCAACAGTAACACCAGGACTCCAATATGTCGCAGGATGTTATTTAGAGGGAGACGAGGCTTGACTGAAGCATGCAGAGAGGAACATAGTGGCTAGATATGAAGAAAAAAAATAGAAGCTCATTGTAGACTCAAAAAGAAAAACACCTTCACACAAAAATGTCATCAGAGTCATTTTCCACTGAGCTTTATCACAACATTCCTGGAAGTGCTGGTTCATACTCTTTGGGGTATTATGTTGCTCTGCATCTGTTATTTTTGCGATGCAGCTGATAAGCAGAAGCCAAGGTGTCTGTGATCAGATGCCAGGCATGCACAGACCCATTCCTCTCATTGTCAGCAAAACCGTTTTCCAGCTGTTTTTAATAGATTAATTTCCTGGGTAGGCCGACGTACAGAATGCAGCAAGACTAGCAGAGGTCAATCTTTACATTCTTACTATGCAAAAACTGCTTGATTGTTTTATCTTGGGAGAGATAAAACAATCCAAGATGATATCTTCTAACTTCTCCCACTCACTTGTTAAAGGCCGAGGCAAACAGCAGGGATACATCTGACAATAAAACATTTTAATTAGAGACCTATTCCTTAAACAACCATACAGGGTGGTCATATTAGAAATATGCCAGGGGATGGCAATGTCACTAATCATCAGGCCACCGCACAGTCCGAATTTTAGCTCCACTGAGAACCTTTAATGGGCTGGAGCAAATCCATCACCAATAGTCTACCAGTGAAACAAATGAATGCAGCTCTGGTGAGAAATCAATGACACATTGCATACTGTAATTGTTAGGAAACAATGCAGACAAAAGAAAAGGTAACAAAGATCTGGTCAAATAAAATATTAGAGGCTTTCCCTTTTGGGCCGGGCAGTGAAAATAGACTGATGACAAATCATGCAAAGAGCCCAAGTAAAGGATTTTGGGAATATGTTTAACTACAAAGCTCTGCCAGAAAACCATCGGTACATGTTGGCATTGATCCTAAAGTCTGAAGATCTTCACTGCAAGGTTGGAATGCCAGTCTTATTGATGATGGAGATGGTGCAGAGAATTATAATAATACTTGCGCAGTAAAAAGAGAAAAAAAAAAAAGAAAATCTCTTGTTTAAGCTACATTGAGATCTCAAGACCAAAGGCCACCAAGTAGTTATAATTAAAAATGACCTTTAAATGCCAAAAGAAAGCCAATTATCTCACTGTATGCACACAGGCTTTGGATTTTCTTTTTCATTTTTATTTATTCCATTTGTTATGGAGCAAAGGCTAAAAACTATAAATCTTTATGCCACAATATCAAGAAAAACAGAAGCGGTCAACAGGATGTGCGTTTATTAATGGTTCCCCCAGGGGACAACTAGTCCTCCAACAAAAAAGGAAAGATGTGAGAAAATGTTCTACTGCTCTGTGGTGGCTGAGCAGACTGCACAATGTACAAGATCATCACAGGATGCACACCAGTAAGCATAGATGTCAGGAGGAACAATGAGCTGATGAGTGGGAATCGTTAACAAGTCACACTGATTAATTCTGTAATACCTGCCTGATTGATTCCCTTTACACACTTCACAAACAAAACAACATTAAACTGCTTACCCACCTTCCGCATATTTGATTATATATTGTAGTTTTATGTAGCTGCGGCTAGTATTTCAGACAATTGTACAGGCATAAAACTTGTAGAGACACAAACATACGACAGATAAACTATTATTCCACCAAAATTAAGAAGACTGTTCCTGTCCTTCATGCAGTCAAAATCAAATGATACAAGAATCAATCAGTGTGGATTCCCCCAAATTTTGACACATACTAGCAGAAAGTGCACCGTTGGACTAAAAGGTCAACACCTTTTCTTTTCACACAACAAATGTAACACCCAACATCCTGATGACAAAAGAAACAGGAAGATAAATGCGGTTTGTGTTTAGACACTTATGTCCTAACACATTCACACCAGAATCTTGAGCAGTTCAAGGAAAAAGAAAGTAAAACAAACACTTATTGGGTTCCTACATATTCTTCAGCTTTGTTAGGTACATATGGTGCAACGATAGTAACCATAAATGACGACAAACATAAAAAGTTTTGTTTAAACATATGGAGAACCAGTCTGACGGAAGACTGTTAGTACAGAACATAACTGAGTGAGGTGAACAATATAACCTAAAGAAGGCAAATTATCAGCATTAACCAAAATAAAAGCCTTACACAATCCATGTAAGGGAGGTATTGTAAAACAGATGTCTTCAAACCTTATCCAACCTGCAGAAATAGCACATTAAAGAGTAAAAATGGGAGAACCATCTCTTTTATTTGGCTGTTTATGAAGGAGATCTGCAGAAAAAAGGGAAATATTAACATCAGACGCGCCCAGTCTGATACAATCTAGGTAGTGGATCCGAAACGGGCATCATTCTTTGATCTAATGTTAGGATAAACTATATAGGCACTGTCGTCTATAAACCTATTCACTTATACAACACTACACATTTAGGTTAAAGTGTTTTGGATTGGAATAGGTAGCTGATTTAAATGCAGATAACAGAATCTGGGGCCTCATGCATAAAAGAGTGCGCAGTTTTCACACTAAAAAATCCAAATTTTCAAGCCAGTGAAAAACTCTGCGTATATTTACATTCTTAATGCTTGTGCTACTGAAATGGACTCAGACATTCAAGATGTTCATACATAGATTTTAAGAGAGCATCACTCTATTATCTTTAGAGTGCCAGCACTGCCACATTTAAAGATTTACACAAAGCATATGATTATGAATCTCGCCTCGGAGCTCGAATACATTAAAATAAAACTTTTGAAGAATCCGAGGTTCCCGAGGTTGTAGATGGTGGCATTTGCAGTTCAATAGTTCCTTGGCTTCACTAAACCTCAAAGGTAAATCAGAACAAGTGTTCTGCTCTGCTCCTTCTTGAGTCAGTTAATGGGCCTGTCTGTTAACTAATGAGCTGGTCTGCAGCACAAAAGGGCCAGTGATTTTTTTAAATCCAAAGTAAAGAAAGCCAATGTTTCAAACTAAAATAAAGTAAGCATGTCCCAGGAAAGTCAGGCATCACTTTATGGCAGCTTTGCAAAATCTTCCAGAGTTTTCAAGTATTTCTTTTATATGCTTGTTATATATGTCAGAGATGATCTAAATATATATAAATTTATATATATATATACAATTAAAACTACATCAGCTGACACTAAATGCACCTTTCCAAGTTTATGGTTAAACTTATACACTTCTATAAGCAATTCCACCCACAAAAATAATTAGAAAATCATCCAAATAGGTTTTTAGAGAAAACCCTGGAAAGAGAAACATCTAGATTGCATGCTGCTTTAGATAAACATGAGGGTGACTGGTGCTCTCCACGGCTTGCATGCTGTGAAAGAAAGGCAGGCTTATGGGAGTGAACAGAGTTGGGCTTTCAGAAGAGAACAGACAGTTACAGTCTCTCACATATTCAGGCCCTCACACAGGTTGTTTGCACGTAGATCTGCACCAATGGTACAGTACAGCATACAAACACGTGTAGAAGCACGCATACAAACGTTCTCCCTCTAAACTGGTCCAGCCAGATGGAAGCCACAAAGGGCAGGGTGGTTCCAGATAGGAGCTGGGGTTTGTTTGTGAGAGCTGGAGAATGAAGGTTAATCCACATAGAGGAAAACCTCAATAAGGAGCGTCTTTGCTGGGCTCTGGGCCACCATGAACCCCAGGAGGGGCTTAGCCTTCGTCGACATAGATTTTTGACTTGAGGTACTGCACAGGAGGGATTTTTACATGAAATCTTTCTCAATACTACCATTTAAGGTTTTATTAATGATAGTGGGATAACTTTCTGGGACACCAGTCCCAGAGTGTCTTAAAAATCAATCAACTAGTCAACACTAGAAAGCCATGGTCTATCGTTTGTATTGAGTCATTACTTGTCAAACTTTTTCTCCCAGTTGTGTGTGGGTTTAAATAAGTAACCTATTTTTAGTGGGATTAGATTCACAGACCTATGGTTGTCCTCCCTCGCTCCCAGGATATGACACAAACATACCAACAATCTTCCATCTGTAGCTTACAATACACCTCGTTTTCCCTAAGTCTAATCTTCTCTGCCCATCATCAGCAATCACACAGCGCCTCCCCTTAAAAAGGTTTCCCGGGCCAGCGGCCAACAAACAGCAGATTACTGCAAATCAGAAATTAAAGGGGAGAAGCAGGGGAAGGCAGCGAGGGTGAGGGGGAGACAAGTAGGGACCTTTCTGAGCCAAGAGATTTGCTGTTTCATTAATGCTGATGAACTTAATTCAATCCAATTCACTGCAGGGCACCATGGTGGCGATAAACAAACCCTAATGTCATCTGGAGACACCGCCGCAATAATGATGTTTTCTACACGCAATACCTTAATACCAGAGCAAATTTACTCAGACTCTAAGAGAGCCTTGGTGGTTCTGTGATGCTGTAGGAAGCCAGAAAACTGAAGTCCTGTTTCCACTGAGCGGTACAGATCAATGCGGTGGGCTATTTTGTCTGTTTTCATTATAAAAGCAGCCCTTATAATTGACCGCCACAGCACTATTCCTGGGCCAACTTCAGATGTAGGTCCATAGGACAATGCTACGGTAGCTACTTGCATCACAAAACACAGTTCAGAAAAACATCAGTGCTTGCGGTAAGCATGAGACATACTAGTGCGACAAATTTGCTGTTGCATTAGTATGACGAAAAGTAAGACATTTTGGGTTTAACCCCACCTGCCTACTTAGGACCCAGTTGGCGGTAGAAATGCTCTCCTAAATAAACTGGGCCATAAAATAGCATACCAAACAGCAATGACCCACGTCGCATGTACCACTCAATGGAAACAAAGAAAAGGTTTAGAAAGTACCAAAGAATTATAATTTTCTAGAGTCTGAGAGTGCATCTTAATTAATTAGATGGTCTTTAAAAGCTTTGAATATTTCAGTAATTGAAATAAAGAACTGTCTATTCAGATTAATTACAGAGTAGTCAATTTGAAAACTTTTAGTGATGTTATTTTTATAATTATGGCTCATAGCTAATGAAAACCAAAACCAAAGTGTCCCACAAAACTCCAATATTTCATCAGGCATATAGAACAGAAATGTTATGTTAGTTACACTATAAGAATGTTATGGCATTGAGAATCATGGAAAGGAATGCAGACTTGACAAATGTCCAACAGGTAATCATTGAGATCCTCTGCAAAGTAGACAAATATATAAAAAGGTCTGAGCTGAAGAAGCTGGCTGCTCATACAGTGATAAATCCAAGCATATCAATGGAAAATTAAGTGGAAGAAAAGTGTGGTGGGAAATGTACAAGTCCAGAGTAATTTTTTCAGAAATACGGGTGATTTAGGAAGTCCTGTCACTTGCTAGTGTTGTGTCTGTAGTCCAAAGCCAGTGCAAATGAATTCCAGGATATTTTAGAGCAATCCATGATTCACTTTATTCATTTTCCAGAAGGACTTGGCACCTGCTCATACTCCCAAAAGTACCTATTCCCACTTCAATGACCAGGGTATCACTGAGTTTGACTGGCCAACAAATTGGCCTGATCTAAATCCCAAACAGAATCTATGGATTCTTGTCAAGTGAAAAATGAGAGACAAGAACAGAAGCTGAAGGCCGCTTTACAACTTTTCAGTAGGCTGACATTTCTCTTTTAAAAATTACTTATTTTTTTTTTTTTTAGATTTTGTATAATTGTCTAAACTCAGGGCACCTGTGATTATCATTAAAATGATCAGAAATAAACATTTCTAATTCCTCAATTTGCTAGTAAGTAATTTCTTTTTCTAAATTTAATGAGTAAAAATCATCTATTTACTTTAATGAACTTGTATTTATTCAGCCGAGGATAAAAGGCTTTTTATTTGGTTATGGGTGACAATTATTTACACACTAGAAGTGTGATGAAAGCAGAAATTGAACAACAGGACTTCCTCTCAGCATGTGTCCCACAGAGCCACATTTACAGAAGCAGCACCATAGTAGGCCAGGGAAAGAAGACACAAAGCAAGAGAACAGATGAAACTGTGATCAGTATAAACAGCTACCTGTTGTCATTGAGCTGCGTGTACCGAGGCGTAGGATCAGGATCGGCATCATTCACATCATAACTAGCTTCCGGATCCTTTAAAAGACAGAAGAGCAGCTTGCGTCATCAACTGTTGGTTAATTTCTTTTTAGCTTGTATACCAAAAATTTGTTACACTTTGTGTGTGCGTTTTTTTCATGTACTCACATAGTTCTGCGACAGGTCAGGATGGTTCTTCTCTATCCCATCATCCAGGATGGACACCACCACTCCTTTACCTGTGTAGCCCAATTGCCACGCAGCTTTGGCATTCAAGTCCTGGTGGTTGTTGTTGTACTGAGAGCAAAGATGGCAGATATATGAGAATAAAACTCATTATGGAATAGAGAAGAAAACACAAGACGACTTAATTATTTTTAGAATTACTTCTTTTTAAGGTGAAATGAAAACAACTTTTATTACCGTTTGATCTTTTCCACTTAAAGTGAAGCAGTGATGGTATGAGGAGCATCAAAGATGTATATTTAAGGATATCAGTATCACATTTGCTCTGACTACACTTCCTATAGCCAGCAAGCAAAGTAAAGAAACAGTGAGGTGAGTGAGGGCACACCGAATGCAATTTGCATGCTTTTGATGTTTAACTTGACCTTTTATCAAAAGTCACATTGGGCTTTCAAACGGTTCAAAGCTCCTCCTCTCGGAGTTAACCATTAAAAAGTAATGTGTTTGACGTGTCATCCAGAGCTCTTCTCCCCTGGATTTCAGTACAGTACCATGTGAGCCTGGGTCGATCAGACAGAATTAAATTACTCCACAACCTTGTAAGATCCTTGACACCCCAAGCATCAAGAAGAAAAATCAATTAAAACTGAAAGTTCTAATTTTGCAGACTTACTCTAATTTGCAATGCAGAGGAAGTCTGCAAAAAAAAAAAAAAAAAAGGCTTTTTTGTGGCTGACATTTTTAATTCTGAATGGTGTCCATCAAGCTGGAGCATCTCCTTCTCATTTTCAGCAAACTGACAAAATCTTTGTTTTACGCTATATCAGTAGTTTATGAGCAGGACATTTTTTTTATCTTATTTAAACAATTTAAAACAGAATTAAACATGTTCAATCTAGGGCTGAAAAGATTCCTCAAGAGATTCGAGTACCTCGATTATTAAAATTCTTCGAGGAAAACTGATCTGCCTCGAAGCCTCGTTATGTTTTATTATTTAGCGCACCGTGTTCCGGCCGGGACTTTATTTGCGTTCTCACTTCCGCCTGAGTTGTTGACGAAAGCTAAGTGTTAGCAGCA
>CAEGAE010009713.1:0-102792 GCA_903067095.1 Girardinus metallicus
GGGGGGGGGGGGGGGGGGGGGGGGGGGGGGGGGGGGGGGGGGGGGGGGGGGGGGGGGGGGGGGGGGGGGGGGGGTGATGCGACCAGGGCTGGATTTTTTACTCGAAATGGGTCAGATTAAAGAGCCGAATCCGAACGGAAGCGACTGACATCTTGGTTGGCGAAAGGATGTTTTTTTTTTTTTTTTTTTGTTTTTTGGCAGATGGAGGAGCTGTTTTTCCGACCTTGAAGAAAGAGAGAATAAAACAGCTTCAGTCTCCACCGGCTGTAGGGACATGCTTGAAGATTTACACTGTAGCATAATGTAAGAATAGCACTCTGTAGTGTCAGGTGCTCGAGAGGAGAAAGGAGGCACCGTGCGTGTGTGTCTGAGGGCGTTGATCGTGGACAAGGCAAGGAACTGCATTCAAGCCAAGTTCAATGGAACATACAGTTCTCTTCGCAGTGGGATGTATGGCTTCAGACGAATAACGCACCGCCGCTTGCGCTGCTGTCTTTAACAGTTTTGCCTTTGTGTTTCTGGACCGGGTTGTGCATTTTATTGGGAAGGAGGAAATCGGGAGATTAAATAGCTTCCAGCTGTCATTCCATGTCAGGTAGCGTGTGAAGAGATGCGTAAAGACGCAGACCTGCATATGTGCCCGGCTTTTTCCCTGCCGCTAGCTTTGCGATGCAGCGATTCAGACGTGGGGAGGCTTGCATTCGCGTTGTGGCGCAGTGATATTCAATATCAATTTCCCCTCACGTGAACCCTGCAGAGTTGCAGGAGACCAGCTCGTCCGTTATTTTTGTAAATCCGCTTTAGATCCGAGTGTGTTTTGTGCGTGTGGGCGCGCGTGATTGCGCTGCAAATCGGCTTTAGTTTCGTGTGTATGCGTCTGTATAGCCCATATACTTGAGCGCGCACACGGGACCTGGAGCTGTTCTTTAAATCTCCGGCATGATCGTCTTGCATCCTCCTTGGGGGGTGGGGGGGGGGAGATGTAGCAGGTGGAGGCGGGGGGAAGTGGGGTTTGAGAGGAGGCTCGCTTGGCTTCATCCTGCGCCCATCAGCGGGGTCCTAAAAGGGGTTGTCACTCTGCGTGTTCACAGCGGACCTTGATTTAATGTCCATACAATTAAGGCACGCGGTGAATGCCAAGAGAGGAATCTACACAGCATCTTTTCCACGTTTTATTCCTTAGAATAACAATAATAATATTACAAAAAAATAAAAAAATAAATAAAAATAAAAATCTCAAGCCGCAGGATAACTGACCCTTCATCCCTCAGAAACAGGCCCGCAACTGCCAATCAAAGCGGCTCGCGTGGTTCTGCTTAAGGGGAAAGCAAGTTGCGCGTGCGGATCCGGTCACTCGCGTGTGTGTGAGAGAGTGTGTGTATGTGTGCTACTCGGGCTGGATGGGCGCAATGCGCAGATTTAAAAAGCGTGACATATGACCAGTTTGGTCAACCTTTATATTCCCCATAAAGTCAATATTAAAAGCGTTTTACTGGTGATTTTTAGTAGCTGTTCTCCACCGCTGGATTCTGGACAATGGTTTTGCAGAATAAATGGACCTTCAGGTGTGGTCATCTGCTCATATTAGGTTCACATACTGTTGAAGACTCGAAGAAAGGTATTTGTAAGAGTTGCAGACGTGCCACATATTTATTAAGCTTAATACAAAAGCATTTTATTGCGATTAAGGAATGGGCCACAAGCTCAGTTTTCACTGCAGAGCAGACGTAGAAAAGGACCGTGGTTCTAGTTTAACAATGAAGAAAACGTCAATTAAATTTGTAACATTAGCGAATAATCTTTACTTGTGAAGATCATACGCATGTAAAGTTGCAAGACATCGCTTTTTTTTGTTGTTGTTGTTGTTTTGTTTTGTTTGTTTTTATAGTTCGCACGCGGCCATTGGCATAAGGTCAGCCTGTAGGTTGCTGCTCAGTGTGTAGCGCATCTCCCAGCTGTTTCATTCCTTCACATCCTCGGTGTGTGGCTCAGAGCTCAGGCCCGCAGCAGAAGCCGAGGAGACGATGTGAAAGATACAAACTGACAACGGCTGCAGTGTTTATTCGGATGGAGTCAAAATGCATCACAATAAGCGATTTAATGCCATCTACAGGCGCCTCTCTCACAGTGCATGTACATAGGTACACCGCTGAAAAGGAGTAATAAATGGCGTCCAGGAAAAGTCTTAATTACTTTGTCAAAAACATTCAAGTCGTTTTGTTCTGTCGAGTTTAAGACCTAGCTAAATTTGTAATATTTTAACGCAAGGTGAGTAACTTCATAAGTATGCGGACAAAACCGAAAAAAGCCAAAGGAAAGGTCTTGCCTTTTGAGAAATGCTGCAGCGATGAATGTTTTAGCTAAAAGCCGATTATTTACGCACCATGTTCCTTAAAAACAGGACGGCAGCTAAAAGGTATGCTCAAATAATATGCATCAAATTTTGGTCTCAGGAATCTATTGAGGACGACTCAATCAATTATTGACAGAAAAGCCAAGCAAAAATAATTAATGCAGCTGGATATAACAGCTGTCTTTACATTATGAAGGTTTCTGAGCCAAACGCAAGATAACAGAGCCTCTGATCTTCATAGTGACAGATTTGACATTGAGAGTCACACTTTCATAAACTTTCACAGCTTGTTTTTTTTTTTTTTTTTTTTTTTCCTGCTTTAGATTTGAAACAGAAAATAACGACACGTATTTCCTTTGCTCAGTAGTTGTGACATATTATTTCGGCTGATGTCTAGATTATCTGGGTTGCAATTCCTCCATACACAATTTGTTATTTTTTGCTATGTTAAAATGTCTTGTAATAACATGTCAAAAATAAAGAGTGAGAGGTGCCACATTTGCTACTTGTCATTATTGTTCTAAACCAAACATGCATGCACCAGTTTGACTTTCTACAGAGATGCTCAACCTCGGATCATTTGCAGCAGATAGTTCCCTCGCCTTAACCTGATGAAGGTTCAATTAGGACAGGAAATCTCGCCTACATGTAAAATACCACAAAACATTTTCAGTCTGTACAGCTGTCTTTAGTTTATTTTGTGACAGGAGAATGGTAACTGCTCTTACTCTAAATCAGGACCATGGAGAGTGCCAGTTAAGCAAAGTGAAGGGGGAAAAAAAAAAAGACATTATGAAACAATTTTTTACATTTGAGAATCTAAAACAAAACCGTGCAAAAAATGCATTGGCTATTTTTTTTTTTTTTCATCTTACAAACATATATTTTTAATAAATCTAATCAAATCTGAAATCTCTTTAAACTGTAAGTAACATACCGGGGGTCGATAACAATTGTCTACACAGAATCTTGGGCGAAGATAACGGCATTAATAGCCAGGCAAAGTAAGCTTGAAAACCTTTTGAGGGACATTTCAGCACAGAGGCTGGACTGTTGAGCTAGTCTTATTTGGATAAGGTCACTAAGAATTTCTCAAGGAGCTCACAGAGGACTCAAGAGATCAAGACAAAGTGATTTCTGAACTAATAGTTTATTAAGGCTTGAATTCTTCTATTAAGAAAAACCAAGATAGATCCTTTTGAACAGGTTGTGTCCACTACAACTGTGGCCTTTTAGATAAATCAGAGGTTTATATAATGGATCCTTCTGCAGTGCTGAAATCTGTGGCCGACCCGACAACCCCCTTACATCAAACATCTTACAATTATCCTTATTGTACATGTAAGCCCTGTACTTCATTCCCAACCAGCTACCACCTCCAGAGGCAATAAAAGTCCTCGGTGATGTCCTTAAGCGTCTCACCTCTGCCCTCCTCTGCGTGCCAGAGTGGTGTTGGTGAGGGCGCGCGCATGTCCCCTGTATTGCTTCAATCAACCTAGCTATCGGTTAGTGCAAGTACAAAGATAATGAAGATTAGAGGCTATGAGAGGTGATTACACTGGCCAGGTAAGAACACAATGCAGCATCACAAATTTACTTCCTCTCTGAAACTTACAGTTCATACTCGGGCGACTTCTGTAAAGTGCATTACTTGAGCCATTTCACTTTTATAATAGGGTAAAGACAAAAATGAAAAAAAAAAATGAAAACAGGATTAAAGAATATACATCATCTATAACCTGAATACGCAAACATCTACTTTTGGCCACAGTTATCCACACAGGTGACATTATTATCCATTTCATCTTGAATAATTAAGAAAAAAAAAAAAAAAAAAAAACATTTTCAATAGAATCTGAAAAGTGGGTTTTAGTTCATTTGAGGCTACATAAGGTTTAGAAAATACACAAAAGATGGAAAATGAAAGAAGCAGCACATTTGTTTTCGGGGGCTTCTCTCTGCATTACGGCCAAAGAGATACTTCGATAAATCACATGATCAAAGGGAAGAAAATCTGTGATTTCTTTTTTAAAAATTACTGTGTTCTTATTTAAAATGTGCTAAAGGAGGGGGGAAAAAAACAGCACTGTCACCTTTAGACGCAAGCCACATGGAGGACCTTCTTTTCAGACATCTTCAGCAGACCCACTGTATTTCAGCTCGCCATGCATCGGGCACACACATCTCAATATTTTTTTAGTTCCCCAATGTTTTTTTTTTTGTTTTTTTTTAAACATAATTCAGAACTTGCTGTATCAGGATCAGTAGATCCCAGCTAAAACAAACTATATTTGAAACAACCAAAAAACACACAGAAACCACATTTCATTCTTATTTTTTTTCTTAGTTGATAGTAAATCAGTTACATTAATTTTTAGGTTATACATTTTTAGGCTTTCTCCATGAATATATAGACTCCTACGTTAAAGCTTAGCATTACGACCAACATGAAAGAATTAGCAAAAACCAAATTCAAGGAAACAGAGAGAAAAAATACAAAGGATTAAGACAGAATGACGGTGAATGGACAAATATTTGAACCCTCTCCCCTGTTTTGTTGAACAGAAAATACAAGAGCATAAAAATGCATTAAACTTAGCAGTTACATCATTATGTAATTCTAACAAAGCAATTCAAGATGGTGAATTCGACAAATTGCTCAGGTTGACCAGGTTGTGGAGACAAGCGGAATCTGTTGTTGAAACACACAAAGACAACGCTTTCTGGACAAACATCAAAAGAAATTTTACAAAAAAAAAAAAAAAAAAAAAGAGGGCTGTGAAAGTGTCATTAGTACAATTTTTGATTTAAATGGTGAGAGTTCTGGTTGTGAAGGACATATTTGTTGTTTCTTTCCCAAAAGCCCTTCCTCTTCTGAAATGTCTTAAGTCCTGTGTGACTTCACACTTTCCCTGATTTCTCCAGCAGTGTCACTGTTTGAGCAGTTCTTTTGACAAGTCACTGATAATTAAAAAGAAAAATAAGGCTCCAGAAAACAGTTTCTGAAATGAAAATTGTCAGTAGTAAGCCAAAAAATAGAGATTTTGTTGATCTGAATGAAAAATAGTTAAACCACTTAAGTTTTGTCATCCCAGTTCCAAGTCCCAACATTGCCTTAAGGATCCTTCAACCCTGTTGGCACAGATAAACCTATAAAGCATGGCAATGCTGCCCCCAAATGGACACAAGGGGCATGACACGTCTGTTCCTGATTGTACTGAAATATAAAGTGGCAGTCAAACCCTGATTCAATTGGAGAGAGGAGGGGGCGGGAGCAAGAGAGAAAAACAAACAAACAAAAAAAAAAAACATCCAGTAAGAGAAAAGAGCGTCATGGAACAAGAATAAAAACATGTTTTAAAAAATTAGAGTGTGGTGGCTGCTAGGTAACATTTAATCAGCTTATTATTGTCACACAAGAATCGGTGGTTGGTGGGACAAAAGAAAATTAAATAAAATAAAACAGAAAGAAAGAAACGTTCACCAGGATTAAATAGAAAACAGAAATGAGGGGCTTGGTTGCATTTTCATATTCTTCTGTCTTTAAATTGAGTCCTATTGTAAATGATCAAGCCAATGATAAATGTCTTCTATTGTTTATTCCTGTTTTGGCGCTCCTGTTTGAGAGGAAAAAAATACGTTAGACAAACAACTGGTAAATATTACTACTGTAGAGTTCAGGATATCATAAAACCCTAAATAAAAGACCTTAAGAGAGCTTTATTTTTCTTTTTTTTTTATTAGCCTCTTACTGGCATAAACTTCAATGTATTTTAGTCAGGATTTTATGTGATAGACAAAAATGCATATTAATGATATCAAAGGGAAGAGTGTTTTAACAATACAGATTTTAAAAAAATCTGAAAAGTGTGGTGTGCTTCTATTTTAAGCTTGACAAAAATCAATACCATGCAAAATTAACTTTGGCTGCAGTCACAGCCTCGAACTCTTTTGGAGTCTCTGTGCCAACTTGGCACATCAATGTTAATTCATTTTAGTAGGTTAAAAAGGTTCATTTTGCTCTCATCTAACCAGAGTACCTTATTCCATGTTTGGTGTCACCCTAGTTTGCCTTAAGTTGCTTCTGGAAAACTGGATTTCCGATTACTATCATCGTCCATAAAGACTAGATTGGTGGAGTGCAGAAGTAATAGCTGCATCCAAAGTCACCGTGTCCAGCTTGTTTTTTATAATTTCCAGTTTTAGCACACCTGAACTGAAGAAATGGCCTATGCAGAGCTTGATGAACTACCGAGGAGGCAATTGAGCCACTTCATTCATGTGTGTCGGTCCAGGGAAACATTCAAAACACAAAACTATCAGAATGTTGGATTCCCACGCATTAAACATATTCTTACACTTCTTAATTAGTTTGGACTACCACATAAAATCTCAATAAAATACACAGAGGTTTGTGGTTGGAAAAGGACAAAATGTTAAAGTATTCAAGGGTCAAGAACATTATGGTAAGACAACTTTTTTAAAAATTCAACAGCACAATCTTTTGCCTTAAGGATCTTTCAAATAACACAAAAAAGTTTTTAATGAAGTGTTTCTTTCTCCCTTTAAAATATGCATTAAATTAAACATTCTTGGGATTTTAAAAGACCCTGTCAAAAAATTCTAGAAGATGTTTACCTGATCCAACCGAGAGCGGTTCTGTATCTGAGGAGGTTCAAAAGTCTGTCAAACAAACAACAACAAAAAAAAGATAAAAACAGAAAAATATTATTAGCCTCTTAGAAACCAGCATCTTTATAAAGAGCATGGTTGCACATCATCTTCAAGCAGCCGGTTTATTCAAACAGTGAGAAGGCTTTACCCACCTTGCGCACTTCCTCTTCCTCCTCCTGCCTCTTCTCATAATGAGAAAAATCGTCAAAGATGGAGGTGGTGTGTTTGTAGGTGGCGATGATCTTCAGCACCTGCTTGGCCTTCTCCAGAGGAACCTCCTGGGTATCGCGGGAGTTGGTCACTGGCTTGTTGTCGTTGTTCTCCAAGCGGATGTGGCGCAGCTGGCTGTTAGGCACGTCCTTAACAAACAACCAGTCCACGTCGAACTTGCCCTTCCACTTGTCCTGCGCCCAAACACCAGCGCTGGTCCCGTAGTCCACTGGCGAGCGCATTTCTGCCACGCCACAGAAATGACCGCTGCCGTTGACACTGAACAGCAGGTACACCGGACCCTTACCATTCATTGCACGGAAGGCTGAGTCCAGCCGCTTGTTTCCATGCTCCGTGCTGCACCAGATGGAATACTTGATGGAGCGATGAATATCATCCTCGGAGTAGCTCTTAATGATGAAAACGCGGCCATTCTTCAGATTCCAGTCAAAGTCCTTGGGATTGTAGCTATGGGAGGCACGCAGCTTTTCCAGCACTGGGTGGGATTCTCCACCAGGTCCCTGACTAGTAGACGTTAAGGGGCCATTGTTCCCACCACCAACAACTCCCATCATGCTACTCCCATCTTGGCTGAGGGCACCCTGCCCGTAGCCTTGGTTACGATTGCGTGGCGCGATCCAGCGGGTCTGGGGCTGAGGTGGCTGGGTGTGGTTTTGGTAGGGTTGAGGTGGTGGCTGATGGTGCTGGTGGTGTGGCGGCTGAGGCTGTAAGGCCATAGGCTGCATCTGGGGTTGCACTAATGACTGAGGAGGTGGGGGCTGCATGGGTCCTTGCTGCATGGGGCCTTGAGGTGGCATGCCATGAGGCAGCCCAAGAGGCTGCTGCTGCTGCAGTGGGGCTGTGGCTACTTTAGTGACTGGGCCCTTGTCCCAGGTCCCGATATTCATGTTGTGTTTAATGGGTGGCGGGGGCAGAGCCCCCCCTGGATTGGGCATCCCTGGCTTCACCTTCGATTTTAACTGCTGAGGTTTGGCAGGCTTGCTGGCAATGGCAGCCCAGGAGGTGGGCTTAGGGGGAGGCATTCCTATCGGTGTGGCTCCATTCCCCGTGGCTGCCACTGCAGGCCCACCAATCACAGACCCCACTGCCTTGACTCCGGACCCCTGACCAGTGACATCCCCTCCAATCTTCAGCCCAACCATCCCCTGTTCTAGGCTGTTCATACCAGGAGCTTTGTTCAGGGTGTCGCTGTGAAACCCTGTCTGACCATCAGGCACCAGAGTGCCCCCCAGAGAGCTGGGAGGATAGCTATAGCTGCCACCATAAGCTGAACTTTGAGTCTGCTGGCCCTGGGAGCCACTTGTGCCCCAAGCAGAGAAGGCAGGGTTTTCAGGAAAAAAGTTAAACCTGTGGGGGTAGATACTGCTTCCCAGTCCTCCTGGCTGGCCAAACACGGTGTCCGGCATAAAGTGGTGGTCTCCATTGCTCAGAGGTCCATAGGGTGTGAGGTACGGAATTGGAGGGTCCCCACCTGTGGACCAGGGAGCCTCACTCAGTGGGTAAGGAAATCCAATGGAGGGAGCATAGTAGCTAGACATGTAGGGATCGGTGATGGACTGGTAGCTGTTGTTCTGAAATAAGATGGAATAAACAAAGAAGTGAAACAGAAGCTCAACTTAAAACTGGTAAAACATGGTACAGGGTTTTCCCCAGTGTATTATAAGCCTGAAGTGTTGTTTGTTTATTTTCAATAGAATTTTTTACATAAGAGTAACAGTGTGACAGTGGACAGATTAAGCTCGGTTTAAAGATGATGCAATGAACTGGGCGTGACAGGGTGAGAAACCAATTTCGCCATCTCTGCACCTGCCCTTTGGCCTCACACATTATTATTTCAAATTATGATGCCTGCTCATGCATCTCTGAATTTTTATAACTTTTAACCAAAAGTTCCCCTACCACTGGGCTTAGCAGAGTTTCCAGGGGAAACCTTGTGGTGTCTCTTTTTGACATGCAAGCAAAGTAAAATGACTGTTTTGGATAATTCTTAAAAGCAGAGCACTTTAATCAGGTATCTCCTCACAGTTATTATACTGTGAGATTTCATAATGAAAATAATCAGAGAAAAAAAACAACAACAGTAACAAAACTGAAAGTATGATTTACCTGAGTAGATTGACCAGGAAGGTATGGCTCAAAGTCATTGTCATGGACAGTCTCCTTCTGATGCAGTGAACCATTTTGCACTGCAAATATAACAAAATACAAAAAAAATAGCACATTTGAATTTACAATGATGGCAGATGGATTGAGGCTTTAAAGGGGGTTGGCAGAGAAGCTTGTTTAGATATGAAGACATAGGGTGCTACTAACAAAGCATGCAGCACATGAATGATGTCTTTATTGTTTCTTTGCAACTGAAATAACCACATCACATTACTATCAGCTGAAACTATTTTTGGTATATTATAAACAACATGTTTTCTTTACCAAAAGACAAAAAAAAAAAAAATATTCATTTTAAGGTATCACACAGCCTTGTGATGCTATAAAATTACAGAAAATCTGCATCTACTGCGTCCTAAACCTCCAAAACAAACAATTTTGCAAAAGCAAAAACAGATACAAATATTACACATGAATATCAAGATTTATCTAACAATGATTTAATTCTCAAATGTTTTACCCTATTATGACTTAAAATACACAATGTCAAATTAACTATCCCTCTACTACATTAACAACAAATAAACAATGATAAAACGCTGATGCTTATTATAATAATGAAGAGCAACAAATTATTGGTTGTAATTTAGCCCATGAAGAGATATGCCACACATAACCAGATTAAACGGTTTGCTTCAGTACGACACATTGATACTGAATAATCCTAATAAAATGCTGTAAAATATGACAACCTACAAAGCATGTGAACAAAAAGTGACTAACGTTTTAACTAGAATCTAAGCTAACAGCTTGTTTCTGAGAAGAAAAATATAAAACATAAAGCTAAATTAAAATTGATATATCCATTTGCTGTGTGGTTGTATATTGTATTACTATATTTATCTACAGCAGCCCTCGTACTACTTTTTGTTCACGTAACAAACTCATAAATGAGTGCAGTATAATTAATTAAAATAGTTTCACAAAAGAGTTCCCGTTAACAACTATTAACATCTGAAGTCTTCAGTAGAATACAACAATAAAGACCATAAATATTACATTTCTTAGACAGAACAAGAAAAAAAACTTGCATTAGAATAAGTCTTACAATATATGACAAAATACCAATGTATGGTAAATATTTGACATATGCATCTAATAAAATACGTTCTGTGGCTGCCATTACTGGCTTCACGCCCCCTCAAAAACAATTTGCAGGTTGTAGCTTGGAGATTTTCCAGTGAAAACAAGAAATACCCAGAATGTATGATAATGAAAGCCATGGCATATGCTGGATCTGCCTTAAGATTCGTATCATTTTTAAAAATCAATAAAACACATTTGATTTGATAGATGAGCAGAAGCATAATTAACCCCTGGCCAGGTCCAGATTCCCTCAAATAATTTGTAGTTTAATTTTAGCTTAACTCATTCTGTTTTGTTTTTTTTGGAAAGGAATGTATTTTTGGTTTTAGGTAGAATGTTCTCTGTCACTGTTTTTGTGACTAAATTACATTCCACAGTAGCAAAATATCTTTTAGCAGAATACAATGTGTTCAAGTCAATTAATCATGCGATTAACTACTAAGAACACAAACATTTAACAAAAAATATGTCTTAAATGTCTGATGAAAAGTTGCTTTGAAACAAGAAAGAAAAAAATAAGCATTTATTTTATTTTTGAGTGACAATTTGTCACTTGTTAGAATAGAAATTAAGGGGCATAAATCACCCTAAAATTTCAGCTTTTCAGCTACATGATCTTGGTATGATTGAAAAGCTTATTTTTGTTTTTAGATTAATTTCTGTTTACAACGCCAAATGCTGTAAACATACTGATTTAAAAGATTTTTTATTTTCCTTCGGTAAATTTGTACAGAAAATATGTCCATCACACTTTGACAAATTTTAAATACATTATCATAACCCTAAAAAAAAACATAAAAATACTTGTATTCTTTGGCAAACTAAATAAGACTGCCACAGTAATACTGTAAAAATGTAATTGTGTCATCACGTACCTTTAGACGCTTGTCCCTTTGATCTCTGCGTTTGGGTTGATCCAGAAAAACGAAACAAGAGACAATGTTATTTTTAGTAATTAAGACTTTATATTAAGGATATGTACTATTTTTATTATCGATATTCATGAGATCAGTCTGCCAATTTCATTAAAGAGACTATGCAGGATGTTTATAAAGCGTAGTCCTGTAGTGGACAAACACGATGTTTAGGGCGGATTACTGTCAGTTGTATTGAATATTATATAATTTTCTGAACATCTCAAGTCAACTAGCCAGCTAATGCTAGCCACATTTCAGTAACAACTTCTACATCACAGCAACCTTAAAATGGCTTTCTAAACGCCAGTGGCTCTTAAAGCAACATGAATACATGTTTTCCAGAAGGCATTTCTCTCGGCAAAGACACAGAAACACATTCCACTAAAAGTTACTGTTCAAAGAGCAAGTTACCTTGTGCCATTATGTAAATCTGTTTACGTTAACTAGCTTTAGGTTTTACCAAATCAAGTGGTGGGATTTTTGCAGATATGTAGCTTACAAAACACACAATTTCTGTAAAAGATACATCTGACAACGTGATGCATGCAGAGCTACAGATGTCATCTCTCTTAAACGTCAATAAAACCCTTGATCGTTTTCACGGAATGCAGCCAACTGGCTAGCTACATGCCAAAGCTAATGGCTAGCTAGCACTTCCGAGGAATAGCCATAGCCTAATAAATCGATAACGTTAGCAGGTAGTTAGCTCGCAAGCTCTCAACTGGCGAGATAAGTCGTCCTTCATACCTGAGGGTCAATGCTTGTGGTAGACATAATTCATTAAGCAAGTCCCTGGTTTTCTCACGGAGCCTGAGCCTGTGACTGAATTTCAACCCCCGTGATTTGCAAGCAAGTTCACAGCTCAGTTGGAGTTAGCTTCGGGGCTAACAGCGCCGCTTAGCTTATGGCTAGTAGTTGTAGCGCAGGCTCAGCTGAGTATTCTCCCAACTTCCACAGTTCAAGTCAGACGCCTCGGATTCTGTATCCCAAAGGTTTCCAGTCCGAGTTCAACTTTTCCGAGGTTAAGCGCGTATCGTCGTGTGGCACCCTGTGGATCTTGGATATTTATGTCTCCGTTCACCTCTCACTTAGTCTATTTTTTTGATTCCACAGAGAGAGTACTCCTCGGTTACGTTAAAGCCCCGCACTTCCCCAATGGCTGCTCCATCCGGGCTCTGAGCTGTCGCTGTAATTCATGTCATCCCCCGCGGGGTGGCAAAACTTTCAGCATCTTCTCCAACAAGCATAGGAGCATGAGATAATAAAAATCCAAGTGCCTATCAGTAAACTAGATCATCTTCGGACAGGTAACCTTCATTACATTTAGCGTTATATATTCACTTTGATCATTACAGCCAATGACAACCCCAAATTCCGAGATTAACATTGTTAATTTTGTTTTGTTTTATCAAAACATGCCCTCCCCCCCCCACTGTTGCTCTTAGCAGAGGTGGGGAGAGTACCCAAAAACTGTAGTCACGTAAGAGTAGCACTACGAACCTATTTTACTCAAGTAAAACTAAAAAGTAGTCATACAAAAAATTACAATTAAGAGTAAAAAAAGCATTTGGTATAAAGTCTACTCAAGTACTGAGTAAGTGATCAAATTATTAGTCATTTAATATTTACAAATTGCACCATCAAATGGACCAAAATATAAAGTCAAGAGGAAATGTTGGTATTTTAAGGATGAGAATAATTCATATAAGTAACAAAAAATAACAAAACCAGGCCAGACATATATTTTTTTTCCAAATCAGTTTTTTGCAACACAAAAGTTATGAAACTCTAACAAAAACTGCAGGTGTGTGTCTTTGTCTGGTGAATTTTCATTTAGTGGATAGAGAATCCAGGCATTTTACTCAAGTAAGAGTAGAGCTACTTCATAATAAAATTGCTCAAGTAAAAGTAAAAATCACAGCGTAGTAAAAGTTCTCCCAAACGTATAAAAAAAAAGTACCAGAACTCAAAAAACTAGTAAAAAAAAAAAGTTACTCAAGTAAATGCAACTGAGTAAATGTAACTAGTTACCATCCAACTTTGTCAATACAACATAAAGAACTGAGTAATTTCTTAAAAAGGTAATAAATTTTATGATAGTTTCAGAAGTGTTGCACACGAGTAGTGTTAAAAATATTTTTTGTGAAGTCTATTCCTAATCGTCACTTTACTTGTGTGTTCTTCTATTTTAATGCACACAGTTGAGCTGCTGTTCAACCATGTTGCATGCGGTATTTAGTGTTTTGTTATTTTCTGCAGTATCTGTGAGTGCAAGCGAGGCCAGGAGATGTCAGCAGACTGTGGTTTCCTGCAGGCCCTCTTATATCAGAAAGATCAGCTCATGTGAGAGCTGATCTTTCTGGTAAAATATGGCCACAGTGATCATCAATCATCTCATGTGCAATTATCAGATCTGGTTGCAATTTTTGAGTAAATAAATCTTATACATATGCACGATATGCATAATTGCACATCACATGGAGTATTTGGTTGTAAGCGCAGTTAAAGGCAGAATAATTCTGAAGTCGAGTTAAATGTCAAATAGTAATCAGGGGGTGAGAAGTTATCCAAGTCTAAAACTATGTGATCAAGACCCATGAGGTCCTTATTTTATTTGTCTCATAAAAACCACACACAGATTCATATTTAAACAGGAGAACTACCCTGAACATACGTAGCTACACTGAAAAAGGGCCCTGTTAGAGCAGAGTCACGTTAAATTAGAAAATGTTTTGAAAACAATTTTTCATGTTTATCAGATTTTTATTTACCACTTTTGAAAAACATATTTTCTTTTCCTTTCTCTTTACAATTATGAACTCATTTGTATTGGTTTATTGTGTTCTTTTCCCCATGAGGTGCAGTCATAGGACATGCATGGCGTGTCATTCAATCAAGGATCAATGAGCATACATTCTGGCAGTTGGAGGGTTTTCTAGAAAACTTTCTCCTGTAGGCCGCTGCACAGGACCCGGCTGCTCATCATATTATTTCAGCTGTGGTTCTGCACTCACCTTCAGTGTGTGTTCCGCTATGGACCGCGAAAGGGCTGACTGGCACAGGACAAAACGAGAGAAAAGCCCACATGCTGCAGAATGTCGGATGACAGGAGTACTATGCTGCGCATCCTTGAGGAGCCTCGGATGCGGGAGGAAGTGGAGAGACTTCGGACCTTCCAGAACTGGCCTGCATATGCACCCGTGGCTTCAGGAGACCTGGCTAAGGCGGGCTTCTTCTTCCTGGGTTCTGGGGACAAAGTCCAATGTTTCTGCTGTGGAGGGGTTTTAAGGTTCTGGGAGCAGGGTGACAGCCCAGCTGTTGAGCATAAGCGTCATTTCCCTACTTGCAGCTTCATACTGGGTCGAACTGTGGGGAATATTCCACTGGCGGTGGGCTCCTCAGACTCTGTGGATGGCCAGCTGTTGAGTCAGCTCCAGAGGATGACTATGGATGATCAGGGAACAGCTGGACAAGCAGTATACCCCGAGATGGAGACAGAGGACTCTCGACTTACCACTTTCCACAACTGGCCCACTGAAGCCTTGGTGCAGCCAGATGTTCTGGCCCAAGCAGGTTTTTTCTACACAGGTACTTACTATCAATTCACTATCAGAAGTACTAAAATATGACATTTTCAATGAGCTCCTTTCCTTAGCAGTTTTTAGGTAAAACATGAGCATCCACTAGAATGTTTCAGTAGACGTTGACTGCTGTAGTGACCTCCTCTATGTGAGAGTTCATGCTACAATAGTTCCAGCTGAGTCAGGATGTTGTGAACAGAACAAACTGGAAAAAACAGGAGCTGCTAGGCAATATGCAGTGAGAACTCAAATTTATAAAATACCATTAAAAAACATTTCAAACAAACCTGTCAATTCTATTACTGTCTTCTAGATTGGGAGAGGCAGGGTCAGAAATTTTAAGTTAATTTTTATTTATTTATTAAATGTAGCCATTTAATTTTTTTTTGACTATCTGAACCAGAAAGCAGTTGTATTCGGATAGTATTTGAAATATAGATAACATAAGAGGTTTCTCCATCAAGGTTAAAAGTCTAGCGAGTCTTTATTCAATTAAACTCTGTCTAAAGAACTTTTTGTAATGTCAGGTCATGGTGACAATGTCAAATGCTTCTTCTGTGATGGAGGACTGAGGAACTGGGAGCCAGGAGATGACCCCTGGCAGGAACATGCCAAGTGGTTTCCAAGGTAACAACAGGGCTGTGACAGTGAGATGAGAAAATATCAGCTAAAAACAAAATTGTATTTTTATTACACACAATGACATCTATAAGATTTAAGCACTACTGACAAATCAATAATTCTGCCAACATCACGTGTCATTGTGTGAATGCTGTGTTCAGCGTTATGTCCACTGTAAGATTTGCTCCACATGTCACATTGCATTTAAGCCGAAAATATTTTGATCTCATGTAACCACAGTGACATTTTTGACTTGTGGCAAAAATGAGGCTTCATCTGGGTTTCTTTCATCTTCTTGGCCCATTAAGCCTGGATTTGAGGAGGGAACAACTAACAGTTATTCTGTCATCAGAATCTCCCATCTGAATGGCGGATCTCTGAAATCTCTCCAGGGATAAGACAGGGCTTTTGGCTGAATTAGTGATTCATCCTCTTGTTTCCCAGCCTTACAATTTAGGTGGACGGTCATGTTTTGGTACATATGCATTTATTTCATTTAGGAATATCAGAATGAAAGGGTATGAATACAAAAGCATATCACATTTTTCAGGTTTTTAGTTTTTTAAAAAAGTACTATTTCCCTTTGACTTAAAAATTAAGTCTCTCTCTGGGATTTTTTAAGGGATCATACTTGTTGCCTATCTTAAAAGCAGCCTATCTTACATTCCTCAGATGTGAGTTTTTAATCCAGTCACGAGGGCAGGAGTACATCAGCAACATCCAGGATGCTCATTTCCACCTGGGTGATACTATGGTAAGAGTCCTATTCCTTTAATTAATAATGACTTAAAATACATGAATAAATGAAAGCTTTAGACTTGTGTATAAAGTTTGCTATTTATTGACTTAAATAATTTATTTAATTCGTTGTAATTGAAAAACAAAAATTTGGTCTCCAGGGAGGATCACAGACGTCCACAGGCAGAGACGTTGGTGGCAGAAATGGTAAGTCTTACCAAGATTGAAAATGGCACAAAAGTCATGTATTAATAGAGAGATGAGAAACACAATGATGGCCATAAGTACTGCAGCTAAAAATATTTAATATGTTGCCATACAAAAAGGTGAATGTTTTCCGCTTTTCTCTTCCACTTCTGTGTGATATTGTACCATCTGAGGTCTCAGGTTGTGTGTAAAGCCAGTATGGTATTCGGTCTCTAGATTGAAGTCATCCTCCTCTCTTCTCCAACTGTCTTGTCTTTCAGATATGGTTGGAGGTCTAGGAACTTCATCAGCCATGCTCTCTCCTGTTGTGCAGACTGTGCTGCAGATGGGGTTTGAAGGCGGCGTAGTGGAGAGTCTGGTCCAGACCAAGTACCTGCTGACAGGCCAGTACTACACCTCAGTGTCTGAGCTGGTTACTGATGTTCTGCAAGCAGAAGAGGAGGAGAGGCAGGCAGGGCCAAACAGCAGAGGTAACAGAGATGGAAGCAAACTTAAATATTTACCAGACTACTGTGCTTTTGAAGATTTATCCATGTTTTATATAAGTAATAGATTTTTTTTCTTCAGCTTATTCTTACTCCCGTGTTGAACAGAGACATGTTACTATTTATAGAAAATACTGTTTTTTTTATCAGTAATTAAGAGAGTAATTTTCTTACTTTTTGCATAATAAGGTTTTCTGATGTACTTGGATGCATTTTTGTATAGTTTTGCAAATTCCCTGATGATTTTGTAGAAATCCCAGCTTTATGAGCAAAATAATATATTTTCTAAAAATCTACGTTCCTCCCTCAAGTTGCAACTTCTGACATTTGGTCTGTTGACTCGTGCTATCAGGACTACTACAAATTAATAATAAAAATTCTAGATATATTCTGCCAAATAAGCTATTAGACACAGGTACATAAACTATTATTTCTGGAAGTAGAGAAGTGCAATTAATCTCCATTATAGTTAAAGATGCAATTTTAATCAAAACATTTTAGCAATAGAAAACTGGAATACCTTTTCTGACAACTGCTTATTGTGTCGCTTCAGGAACATTTAGCAGACTCTGGATGTCTACATCAAGCCCTACCAAAACATTACCACCATGGATAACAAAACAGAAAAAAAAAGCATAAAAAGTTTTTAAACTAATATAGTAGTATAAACAGCAGTAATTATGAGTTTCAATAACGGAAATGAATATTTTGGATGTTATTAAAACCGCCTCAAGAGAAAGTAAAAGTATGTAAAGACAAGATCAGACCTTCTTCATAGCCAATCATTTCTCTGAGAAGCAAAAGTCCAGACAAAATCCAAAATGAGAAAACACAGTAATACTCACAGTGCGATACGATGCCCAGTCTGAAGTTCCTGACATGGCTTTCCCCAAACACCTAACCATAGCATCTTTGTAAGTCTTCATATAAATCTCTAACAAGCCTATGCAAGCCAACCCAATGATCTCATTGAATTAGAAACCGTTTGGGAAAGAAATACAGAGCATCAGCTCAGACTTTTGCAACAAGCTAAACATCACAATCTCACAACTTTTGGTAAAAAAAAAATGTCTGTTGTACATAAAGATTATTACAAATATGTCACATTTGATTTTGCATCTATTTTACTTGAAAATAAGTGGACTTTGGATAGGAGGACTTAAACTTTGGAAGTATTTTAAAACAAGTAATATAATGTAAAAACACGACATCGACCAGCTGCAGAATTAAAACACTCAGTTTTAATTAAAGCCAAGTCTTTATGTTGTGTCTTAAATTTGTTCAATTTAGAGCAAGAGAGGAGCCTGGGATCCAGTGCAGGAAACACGAGGACTGAGACACCCATCCCAAAGAGAGGTCTGCATGCTTGTGGAATCCAATTATAATGAATTGGAAGTTTACTTTTTGTTTTTTTTTTCTATTTTACCTACCTTGATGTTTTAGTCGCAGATCCTACCCCAACCAATTAAACTTTTTTGTTTGTGTTTTCCGCCAGTAAAGGATCAAAGTCCCGAGGAGCTGCTCAGGCAGCTGCAGGAAGAGAGAACCTGTAAAGTCTGCATGGACAAGCTGGTATCCATCGTCTTCATCCCCTGCGGTCACCTGGTGGTTTGTGGCGATTGTGCCACCAGCCTGCGTCACTGCCCCATCTGCAGAGCCATCATCAGAGGCAGCGTTCGTGCTTTTATGTCTTAAGGCTGTAGTTAAAAACTGCCACTGCACTGGTGTTGCACAGTTTCCCCTTGAATTTGCACTGCTTCCAATCTTCATTGAATTTATGAAAATAAGGAGAGCTGGTGTTATAATGTTATGAACAATAAAATTTTTAGGTTTCACTCGTGCACTGTCATCATTACATTCCTAAAATAACTCCCAAGACTTTTAAAAGAGCATGTTTTTTTTTATTAACAAACACTTACCATATTTACATGAACACAAAGCACAGTTCTGGATAAACAGAGTTACACAATCAGGTCACATGAGGCTGGAGCAACACAAGACAGAAAATAGGAGAACATAATTTACCACCTTTTAACATAAAGAAAAAAAAAATATTTACAAAGAAATGGACACATTTTCAGTTTGGACCAGCACAAGCAGAATCATAACTACAACCAGGACTTTGGGAAAAGTCTGTATTGCACCCAGAGGAAGACTAGTTTTGACATCTTAGAAGTATTTTTCTTTCTACTAAGACTGATAATGTTACAATATTAGACCCTTTGTTTTCCTAATCCACTGAGCGAAAAATGAGTGCAGTTTAAACTACAGGAATGAGATTTGAATTATTGCAAAGTCAACCAACAGAAGTGTTTAGATGTTTTTCAGTTACATTCTGTTTGTCTGGCAGTGAAGAACTCTTAATATCACAGAGAAATCTAATGCTCAACATAAGCTGCTGCCGGCAGTACAGGAAAACTGTAAAAATGAACACCAGTCAAGATTTTTTGTTTATACAGTGCTTTGCAAAAGCATTCAGAGTCCTTGAACTTTTTCAAGTCAAAACCACAGATGGAGGTTGCGACCTTATGCAAAAGAACAACACAAAGTTAGTCACAACGGCAAGCCTTTCAAAATGTAGCTACATCAACAGAAAAAAAGCACTAATGAGAGAAACAGTCAAGAGGGCCTTAGGATGTATAGAAGAAGACTAGTGGCTAAGGTGGGAGAATCTGTCCGCACAGATAATTATTCTAACTAGTCACCCACACCACAAATCTGGCCTTTATGAAAGAGTGCTGAAGTTTGCTACATGTAGTGGAGACAGCAAACGCATGGAAAAGGTGCTTTGGCCTAAATGCCACACTAAATGTGGTGGAAAACTTTCTTTGCCCCAATTCCCCTGAATAGAACATCTCTACTATGACGCATGATGCTGTGGAGATGCTATATTTCAGCAGGGTCAAGGAAGCTGATCAGAGTTTAATTGGAAGATGGCTGGAGCTAAATGCAGTGACATCATGGAAGAAAAACTACTAGAGGTTGCAAAAGACTTTAGACTTCACCATCCAGTAACAATGAAATGTTTTTAATTCAAATATATCCATATTTGACAGTGACCAAGAGAAAATCCAGGCCTAAATCCAGTTGAAAATATGTGATAACTCTTAATATCACAGAGAAATCTAATGTTAGCTCATAGTGAAAGCTGACACTGTTGGGCTGTAGATGTGCACACCCCAAGACTTAAAGCTGTGTTTGTTGCAACAGGTGGTTGTACTTATTCAGGGAGTCTGGACCCAGATGTTAACCATACTTTACAGATTTTTATATTTAAGCATTTCCAAACTGATTCACCAGTTTGTGTTGTTCTATCACATTAAACAGCAATAAAATCCATTACATTTTAATGTTGCAATAACATGAAAAGGTTTAAGGGGTAATAATACTTTGCAAGGCACTGTAATTCTTTGTTAAAGCACACTAAAACTAAACAAATGAGAAGCTGAAGTTTAAATTCAGTTGGTATCCAACCTGAGTCATGTGGAATGGAATGTATGTTGACTGAGAAAACACACTTTTAAACTCTTCTACCTTGTACAATTGACTATTTTCTGTTCTCCAAGTAGAAACATGCCATTTCTGGAGGAGACATGAAAGCTTCTCACTATGCACAGGATCCATTTGAACACCAGAGGGCAGTAGTGATTCACATAACATTAAGGCAACAGAAGCTCTGACAATACAAGACTGGTGGGTAAACTGATGGGATATGTTCTAAAAAGTGCTGAAGTGAGAATGTTAATCATGTGTGCTCAGTTTTGTTGGTAAAAAGTTAAAATGAAGCTGATTCAGAATAAAAGCCAAATGGGTGGAGACACGAGTCTTAGTAACTGGTTAACCAGCTTTAATCAATTCTAATTACATACAATGCAAACTTTCATAAATGCTACAACTGATCACAGTTCAGGCTTTCACCATGTACAGACAGAATATAAGTGTTGAACTGACAGTGAATGAAGCCCCCAGATCTATTCATGTAGAGATTTATTTCATCCACACATAACATCCATATCCAAACAGCTCAATCTCCACTGAGATTGTTATGAAAAGATATAACAATCTCCATTGTTTGCGCCAAGTTAAATCTATGCCTTGCAACTTTTGCAGGACTGTTTGTAATGATCGCCCTTCCCAGACCTGTCTGCTGCTGGGGGAGAAGAATTGAAGTCAGAACAAAAGCTTTCAGGTCCTTGGCAAACACAACACCTGGCACTTCAGAAATACTGACTCGGAAAAACTGTTGTAATAAAATGCTTCAGAAATAAAAGTAACACTTGCATGCCGTTTATTGTGTTTGAGCACCTCCTTGCAAGGCGAACACTCTTTTCCAGTCCTTTGAAACTTTGAATTTCCTTATTTACATTTTCTATTTTTGGCAGATGTGCCTGTTGTACTGGTGCTTTTGTTGTCCCCCCAAGCCTTCACTTCTCCACTCCCTTGGCTCTTCCTGCTTTGCTTCTGTATTTATGCATACAGATCCTAAAGTAAACAGGCAGCACAATGGTTCATTCTGCAAACTCTGCCATAATTCAGCCCAACGGTCAAGATCTCAGCCAAACCAGCAGTAATATGCTAAATCACCATCCTCTGTGACACACCGCTACAGACTGGGAATGCTGGTTGCTCCATCATCCTACGTATTGTTTTCATCTGCTGAAATATGTTCTATACAGTAGAGTTAGCTCATAGTGAAAGCTGACAGAAAGAAAATAAATGATACTTTTATATAAACACAAATACCACCAATGGTAATTCCCAAATCCTATAACAATAGACTGTTATTGTGAAACTGACTTTTCAGGGCCACACACAAGTAAATTACATGTTAAGAACTGAAAGCCAGAAGGAGACGTCTGGTGCTGTGGGATGTGTGCGTGAGTTCGTGTGGGGGTGCGCGTGCGTGTGTGTGTAAAATCAGCCATTTTGGCTCCATGGGAATTTGCTGTATCACCTCCCTCGGTGGATGCCTTTCCTATTTACGTAGACCTGAAAAAGCAGGAAACATGGAAAGAGGAAAAAGAGGATTAGCACTTCTTGGGTTTCCTACTTACACACACGGAGACGGAGTTGATTAAACTGTCAGGAAGCTCATTAAATATTAATTTGTGAATATGTTGGCTGAGAATTATTACATGAGTTCCGTGGCTTATTGTCATGAACTTCTTTGCAACATTTAATTAATTAATCAAATTTTTGGACAGAAATATGTATGTGGTTAATGTGCTTCTCTTAGCTGCTTGTGACATGGACACACACACACATGCAGGCGCGCCCACTCCCGCGCGCACACGCACACACAGTTAATCAAGTCACAACTGTACCATGGTAGGGCTTTGTATAAAGTACTACAACAGAACGTAGCATGTTTCAGACTGTGGTTAATTAAGAAATTCAGGCATTATTTAAGTTTTGAAGAACAAGGAATGTTAATAATTTGGAGTGACATTAAGATACTATATTTTAGAACTTCAGTTCAGACTTTTAAACTAAAATTTATAACTTATAGAGTTATACATTTCAATAGATGTATTTCTGTTAACTTAGACGATTATGGTTGACAGCTAATAAAAAAGAAAATAAGTCGTTTATCAGAAAAAAAAATATTGCAGAACATATTGTGCTGAGAAGCATGTACAGTACATACACTGAATACCAGCTCTGGGCTCTTATTGCATCAGTTACTGCAACAATGGAGCCGAGACAATCTGCCTGTTCATCTCTATGCTCTCTACTGAACTAACATTGCAGTGATATTCCAATTTATTGAAATTGACCGGTACAAAGTTGTTGTTTTTTTTTTTTTTTTCATACTTTGAAGAACATAGTAGTATTGGCAGGAACAGTTAAGTTGTAGACATTGCAGATGTAGATGCAATGCCTTTTGGGCGACATACTTACAGGTGCATGGGCTTTAACAGGAGATGGGATGATTTTTCATTGACATGGTAGAGTGGGAATGGATCAAATCCACCAATAAAATCAACTGAAAATAAAAGATCAAAACATGATTTATGGAGCAAATAAAAAGACAGAACAACATAAAACGACAGAAAACAAAATAAAAGCACATCAAAGTAACAAAATGTCACGGATGACAAAAAAGATAAGTCACTATATGAACATGGAATAAAATGTAAAAGAAAATGGATCCATTGGTGGCATTTTAAAGAGAAAAGCTTCCTAGTTATTTTATCTTTGACCAAGTTAGAAAAAAAAAAACATCTTGCTGAAACTTTTTTAAATCTGTGCATCTGCCTGTGGCCAAGGGGAAAGCTTAGGAACAGGTGAAAGCTTGCCAGATGTTAAAATAGCCTCAGCCTTTTTATCGCATAGAAACAGCAGCAGCCTTCAGCCACCAAATAAATAGCCTTTTTTGCTTATCCTCCCTTTAAAGAGTTCAGATTGTAGATCAACTGGCGATTGCCATGTAATGCAAGGAACAGAAGAGCACGCTTGTTGCAAAGTGTTGTGAACCTTTCACCAATGAGAAGAAACAGTCTTGAGATGGTGGAAGAAAATCCCCTCAAGACCGGTTACAATGGCAGAGGAAAGAAAGCGGAGGCAGAGGTGCGTCACGCCTGTCGATCTGACTGACAGGGGCTGAGAAGATTAAGTTAAGGGAGTGCGTGTAAAAGAGGACAGCATGTCCAGGAACTGTGAGTCGTGTGTAAACTGCAGGGGGAGAAACTGAGGCTGAATTTGATTCAGTTCAGAAAGGCACCATACAAATAGTGCTCTAATAAAAGAGGAGAAATGGAAAGATCTGTTACATTCCACAAATGAACAGCCACTAAGAAAAAATGTACATGGAAAAACCTACTGGGAATCGGCCCTATCCTGATAAATGGAGACCGAGGTGGTCTGCTGAACACTGATAGGTGGTCAGGGTGGGAACCAGGAGGCCGGTAGGGGTTATGCTGGCCTACGCTTTTCCTGTGACCCTGCCCTGCTTCCCAGGGATTTACCATTTCATCTGCAAACCAGATACAGACACACACCTGCCACAAGCGCACGTCTCCCCTGGTATTTCTACACAAATAGCTTTCTCATTGTAAGTGGGTGGGGATCTACCCCCCATTATGATAAGCTGTGCTGTGCAATATAGTTAACTGATAATTATATTTGCCATTTTTAGACTCAATAACAACTCAGGGGACTTCATGGTCAGGTTAACATATTCATCAGTCAGACAAAGACTGTAGTTCAGAGAGAATTATAGGATGTATTAAATATGAACATGGGATACTTGGGATCTGCTGTTAATCATATTTTTTCCCAACAATCTAAGTCTAATTCATGTCTGTCAATCTGTTTTATTATTTGTTGCACCACAAAGCCTGTGTGATATAGATCCTATTATTTGTAAGTTTTCTCTTTCCACCAGGATTCTTTGTGAACATTGCATGCAGTCCAAATTTTTGTGACTGTGCATATCCATTCAAAAGATAGATTAAACACACAGCTGGTAAAGAAAATCACCATCAGATCACAAGCAGAAGAAGAAAACAATATTTATGTTTTTAAGAAATATGAAATATGTTATTCCTTCATTTCAGTTGTGCTTTCCTTTAGTTCTGAGAAAATGTTGCACAAAATGATCCCCATGAGGCTCAATCTGAAAACTGTACACCATGTTCATTCAGTTCATCAGAACCAAACCTAGAATGAGTACAGCTGAGTGCTTGTCGGTGACATCCAAGCTACTCACCAGAATTAGCTATGTTAAAGGCGTAATGATTTCTCACCTTTGTGGTGAGAAGCAAAGTGACAAAGACAGTCCTGGATGTTGCAGTCTACCGTTTCTCAGACAGCTGCCAGCCTGTTGCAGTGCTGAACAGAATGTACCTGAAACACTAGTAACTGAACTTCACACTGCTTAAATCAAACAGCTATAGCTATGAGCAAGCAAGACAACTTTTTTCTGAACATTTTGTTCAAACACAATTAACAGGAACATCGTCGTCCCTCCTGCATAGAACAGTAAGTTGTCAAAATCCACTGTTTTGAAAAAAAATTGCCTTTGTTCATTTTTTATTCTGCTCCATTGGATCATCATTAAGAAGCACAACCAACCTGAAAAGTTTTGAAATAAATAAAGGCACTATTAGCTGAGAATAATATTCACTCTCTATGGACCATATAGTTTGCCTTCTAGTTCTGTCTTGAACCCTGTCTTCTGTTTTCCTGTGTTTCTGTCCTGTCTCACATTCCCAGTTGGATATGAAAAGTATGGATATGAAACAGATCTGTTTATCCTTTAAACATGAAACATATTTATTTTACGCAATGTTCAGAATGAAGAAATCTGTGTAAAGGGATCTTAATCCTTATTGAAGCACTTTTGTTATTATAAGTTCTAGGAGTGTTAACACTACTGCCAAAAATGTCAACATGAAATAAAGGGATTAGTATTTACAGATGATTGGCAGATGTGTTTTTTTTTTTTTTTTGACAGGGCAAAGGCTAAGGCGGGCTCTTCCTAGCAGATTTTTTAGTTGTTCAGGCATACGCAGGAATTGACAGGTAATGTCAGAAATGCGGTTCAGGATGTAATGTAAGACGGAAATGTTTTAGTTCAAATGAAAACTTCTGCAATCTCCTGTGTAAAATGTTTGGTGATTTGTGCTGAATTCAAAGAGAAAATGAGAAAAAAGAGCAGGAGGGCAAAAGTGGGGTTGGTGGGGAAAAAGGCAAAGTGTGGGGAAGATCAAGAAAAACATGTAAGGGACAACAGAGACTAAATCAGACAGCCAGATAAAGACCAGACGGATAAGGTCGGTACTTCAAAGCCTGTCTGTTACAGTGGCTCTCCATCTGTCACTGTCCTCACACACCACTACACAACCATTGCTGCTATAAATTTACTGTAACGACCAGCTTAGCAGTTTTGTTATATTTGCACGAGACTTGATGTGATGAGTTTGTTTGAAGTTAATTATCAACGAAAGCATGAAAAGATACTTCAGTGAATGATGGCTTGAATATTTTATATTTTTGGTGGACTTGTGTTTTATCTGAGGTGGAACAAAGTATTATTTTTTTTGGGTGTATGATTGGGTCTGCTTCAACATTTATCAGATGCCCTCCTTGCACGACTGCTTGATGGACGAGACTGCACTCAGCATTACAGAGACTGCTGATCCATACTACATTTCTCACTCAATTTGCATAAAATCATCCCCAAACTTGAAATGAATCTCCATGATGCGTTATTGCTGCCCACCAACACTCAGACATTTTATAACTCTTCAGTAATAAAACTGTCTTCTGTGAGAGTTATTTGTATTTCTGTTCCACACCAGCTGCTGCTTTTTTATTTATAATATCTTTTACTTGCAGCAGCACCTCTGTTTCTTTGTGCATCTGCAGAAATGGCTAGCCAGCAAATCTCGAAAGCAGCCATTCTCTGTATTCTCTATCTTGGCAGATGCAGGAGAAGCCGGCATTTATTTTAAGTGTTCGGCAAACAACTGGTCTCACTTAGTTTTTAAATAAAACTGCCATCTCTTCAGCAGCTTCAACTACTTCAGAATGGCTGCCTTCTAGTGTCTAGGTTTTCTCTAATGAGGATTTACTGCTTTTCACAGGCACATTTGTGCATCACCGTTTTTATTTGCAAAATGTTTCATATTGCTGCATTTAAGGCTGTTGTTGAGCAATAATACATGCGCATTTAGATGAGCGTGCTTCTTCATATTTTGACACCAGTTTGATGACATTTAGAAAAAAAAGTAAATGGCTTGTTTTACTAAGAGCTCAATGTGGTGTCCTTGTGTTCTGTTCGGAGGTGGACAATTCCTGTCACCTGAGAGGCTTTAGGAAAAAGTTAAGCTATTTCAGGCAGAAATCCCCCTTGAAGACATGTGCGGTTGTCTGCTGTGGTGCAGCCTGGTTAGGTGGTTACCCGTCCACCTGCCCTACCTGTGTAGTTCTATCATCATCAATTAAGCAGCTCTAACTTTATCTATTCAGTAATCACAGTAAATGCCAGCCAGTTGCTAAAGATTTGTCGGCTGAGCATTCCTGATGTAAATCTAATATTTATTAAAAATGTGCTCTACTAGATTGAGATTAGGTGACTATGGAGGTCATTAAAGTACACTGAGTTCATTGTGTTGTTTGGGAAACTGGTCTGAAACGATCTGAGCTCTGTGACATGGTGCATTCTCTTGGTGACTTCCCGTCTTCTCTTGGAAGTCACCAAGAGAAGACGGGAATGCAACGGTCATAAAGAGATGGAAATAGACAGCAACATTAGACTTTTAGCTTTCAGCGGTGATCTGGGAAACTAAGAGGCCCAAAGTGTGCCCCTTTGAAAATATCTTCCACACGTTCACACCGCCACCACCAATATGAACTGTTCAAGGTAGGAGTCTTCCATGTTTTTATGTTTACTCCGATATGCTGTCCTAGTTTCCAGTTCTTAGATGACAATAGTGAAGCGTGGTGTGGTCTTCCATTGCTTTAGCCCATCTGTTTCAAACTTCGAAATCTTTTTCAGACACTTATCTGCAAATGCATGAAATGGATGTTAAGATCCCAGAAAATCAGCAGTTTCTAAAACCGCTGATCAACAAATATCCCAAGTTTAAAGTAATTTAAAAATCATCCCCTTTCTGACACTTGGTGTGAATTACGTTGTCTTCACAGCCCTCAGCTGATGGTATCAAAAGTAGGATTTGAACAATGTACTTAATAAAGTGGATGTTGTGCAAGTATTTGTGTCAAAGTTGAATTAAAATTCTGGCAGAAAGAATCCATCGTAGTTTTTCAACATTGTGAGTTTCTTAAACTTGGAAAGTGTGTTTTTGTGTAAAGAACTGGTATTTAAATTATATCTTTTCATCTGGGAAAAATAGCAGCATAAAAAAACGGATTGGTGTAGAAGTTGTTCCTTATCATTGTTCATTGTATCATGAATCATTGTTCCTTAAAAACACATCCTAATGCTTACTAGCTTCTTTGTGAATCAACTTCTCAAATTAATACAAAATAAAACATGTATTTTTCTTATTCGTTATTGCTGATTAAGAAAAACAATGATAATTTTAATTGCGTGTGCTCTAAATATTTTGAACATTATAGTGCAAAAATCTTCAAAATTTGACCTTTTTGATCCTGACTTAGCTTAAAAAAACTACAAAGCTGTCCATCCATCCATCCATCCATGGTCTGCTGCTGATGTGACTCAGCATGAAGGGCGGCATCGTAATTAGAAGACGAGATGAAGTGAGCTTATCCCAGCAATAGGCAGCTAACTCCATGACCTACTTTGCAAAGAGGATTTTACCCACTACTCACTCTGCCGGTGTGCCTGCTTGCCGCTGATAAGTGGAGAACAAATTCATACATAGAAATGCTCAACAACTCAGCCAACCAGTCAAAGTCGGCTAAACATACAGGAATACAAGCAGAACATCAGTATGAGTGAGTGCAGATATGCAGCCTCTCTCTAAGTTATGGGGGAAGAGAGAGTTTGAGACATCACAAACACACTCACACTCTTATTATTAATAAAGTCTGAAAGTCTGGTTAAGCCCTCAGCTGATGGTATATGATGCTTGTTATTGCATCGTGTGTTTCATTGCAATCTTTTTACCCAAGTCTGAGCACTCAGATATAACTCTGTCTTCTCCCTGGAGAGTTTACAGCGTGAGAAGAATTCCTGTTTTATCTCCCTCTTCGTGACAAGATCATCTTGTTTTCTGTTTCTCTCTCTATTATTTTTTTTTTGCTGAATGTTGCCTCATCTCCTTTTTCTCGTTCCTGCTAAACACTTCCCTCAGCTCCTCTCATGCACTCCTCCTTTCATCCTCCCATTTATTTTCTGTTTACCAGGGGATTCTTTCTACCTTCCTTTGCCTCAATTGGGTGCAATCAGCTGTGGGATTTATCGACTGGTGAGGTGCTTAATAAGGCTGATATAACAAGTGACCAGAGACCAGCAACTTTGTACAAGCGCACCTCATTAAGGATCGGAAGACTGAGATTGAAAAACAGGCTGAGAGAGACGGGCTCCTTAAACAAACCAGAATTAGATCTAGACGTGAGGATATTGCATCTACCTGTGAAGCACGCAGGAATTGGAACTGACACAAACGAGGGAGCGGCGCACAGAGGAGGAGGAGAGATGCCGAAGCAGTCAGTGAGCTCAGTGAGGAGATTTGCTTTAATGTGCAGATCAAATACGAAGAGAAAAAGAGAGCAGAAAAATGCACAAGTTGGTCTTTGTGCTGTGTGTGCTGTGCACCTGTGTCTGCATGAGCAAATATTGTTGTGCACACACAGGCAAAGAGCCTGATTACAATAACAAAGCGCTGGGAAGCAATGCTGCAGCCTTTCACTTTGACAAAGCCTAGATCAGAGAACAACTGCAGGATAATTAAAACCAATAAAAATCACTCCATGTTTTTTTTTTCTGAGCTTTTGTTGTCACTTCCTTGTTATTTTTGTTCCCATTTTTGTTATGATTTTCAAAAAACCCAAGTAAACAGCGCTCAACAAAATGTATGAATTACAAAGAAACAATAAGAGGCAAGGAGAAGTCTTTGCACTGAAAGTCTTTTTTTTCTCTCTCTCTGTCAACTAAAGCTGCGTTGCTGTGGAAAGATTATTTAGGGGTGACTGGTGATTAAATGGTACTTCCCAGAGTTGAGGGGTGGGGCAGCTGGGTGGTGATACTAACCACTCACAGCCTGTGGGTTTCTGGAATGTGACCACCGCTGAACAGCTTGTAACACTGGTCTGCATGACACACACTAAAACCACATCAGGGTTCTTCATATTACAAGAATTTTCTGTTTTAGCACATAAAGACTTTAATTTGGAGAAGTTCAGTTCGTTTGCAAAATCAAAATGTCATTCATACCTTGTAAAGTTTTTCTGTTTGTCACATTACAACCATAAACTCTGGTATTTTTATTGGGATTTTATTTATGTTACACACCAACATAAATAGTACAAAACTGTGAATTTGAAGGGCAAAATAATTTAGATTTTTTTCCAAATAAAACTAAAAAAAAACATGGTAAGTGTTTGAATTCACCTTGGCGAACCACTTTTTACAAATTTTACGGCTGAAATTGTGTGGCTGAGAGTTAATTTTTTGCCTACTCTTCTTCACTAAACAGCTCAAGCTCAATCAGCCTGGACTGATTTCTGTGAACGTCAATTTTCCAGCTTTGCCACAGATTCTCAATTGAGTCTGGATTTTAACTGAGCCATTCTAATACCTGTATGAATCTTTATATAAACCATTCCACTGAAGTTCTGGTTTTGTGTTTAGGATCGTGTCCTGGTTGAAGTTACGCCTCAACTTCTGTTGCAAGCATCTAGCAATCTCTAACATCATCTTCATTCATCTTATCATCTTCCCGTTAGTGTCAGGTCTGACAGCACTTTTTAATTTAGTTGTAGACAGTGTTTTGATCAAAAATGTGATCTAATTCTAGGAACAATTTATCAATTTGAAGTAATTTTAGTCAACTAAGTAGATTTAGCTGACTAATTATGACACCATGGAGGAATTTTTCTGACTTCACTGGAAAACTTTAGATGACACGATGGCCTGCTTCCTGCTCCAAGTTCATCATGTCCTCCCTATTTATTGTTGCTCCATACCCTTGGAAAAAGGTGTTGTAAATTTTATTAAATATGAATGCTCCCATTCACTCTTTTCTTTCTTCCCAGTGTCAACACTTAACTACATTATTGGGATACTTAATATTTTGGCTCTACAAGAACCATTCTCATCGGCTACTTTCTAACTTTTTCCTTTCTACACCAAAACCTTTTCTTTTCATTTTTTGAAGGAAAATGTAAAGTAATTTTTGACATAATTCAAGCCATTTTGGATATTTTTTTTTATTTTTATTTTCATTTTGTTTTCAAAAAACAGTATGGCAAGCTATTTAATAAAAGAACAAAACTATGACATGCAAATTCAGGTCAACAATAATCCAGTTCAAATAAATTGTTTCAGCAGTTAGAAAATGCCAAACGGCTATCCAATTAATAAAATCAGCAATCTGCATTGAACCCTTTAGAGTCAACTGAATCAGCAACAGCTCAATTCAAACAATGATTCAAATAATCCTAACAAATCCTCATAAATCACCTCCGTAGATCTTGTTTATTCAATTACTTTACACCCACAACCTCCTTCTCCATGCCCATTTCAAAAATATCTCTAAAAGCAGATTCTTACACATGAGAAAAATGCAGCCTGGAGTCGCTGCAGAACAAATCAGATATTTATGACCACCACTGGTCCCAAGATCAAATGTTTCCTGACCTATGATCGACTAACCTCAGGCAGGACCCCTGACCCGTTCTCTGTAAGGTCACAGCAGCTTGGCAATTTATCACAAGCTTCCATCTCTGGTTCCCAATCTTCCCATGACTTATTTAGTGTCACCTCCTCGTCATTTCCCTCCTCGTCATTTCCCACACCCTTCCCTCGTTCTTTCTGCCTGTTACTGCACGACAGGGCAAGAATAAGACTGGACCAATATTTGAAGTACAAAAGGAGATTGTTCTGCAGGGTGAGAACTTCAGGACGAAGACATAGATCTAACAACAGGAAAGTTCATGCATGTGATCAAAAGTGGTGGAACAGGTGTAGTTGTGGCACCTATAAATACACGACCAAGCTAGAGCGAAAAAACAAGGGCACATGAGGAGAGACAAAAAATCCTAAGACACAAATGTACCCAAAGTAACAAAGACATGAGGCAGACAGACAAAGCAATAACTACATGTGTGAAACTGAAACTGATCTGAAGAAAAAAAGAAAAACAGACTCGACTTATGGAAGCATTGAGAAGTAACAAATGGACCCTTTGATACAGAACAAAAAAAGAGTGAGAGGCCTCAGCTGGTGTGGGGGAGAAAAGAGAAGAGAGATAGGGAGAAGCTGAAGCTGTGAGACAGAGGGGTGTGACTGGAAATGGGTGAGAAAGATGCAACTCAACTGTTTTAAGCTCAGGCGTTTATTGTGTCTGGGGCTGAATCTGGGTGTGATCCAGTTTTTGGTGCAAAGTTCCTTTTCAGTACTGTTTCTGTGTGCGTGTAGGGGTGTGGGCGTGTGTGTGTGTGTGTGTGTGTGTCACTCACAACTGTCCTCCTCCTCAGTGATGGCACTGACAACATAGCAGGCATACACGAAGCCCAAGAGCTGTGAACACACAGAAATGAGAGAGGTTACTCTCCATAGAGCTGACAGTTAGAAACCTGCATGATTCCCAAAGAAAGACAATTCAATACAGGACATAAGAAAAAATTTAAAAAATCTGTCCAGTGGGCAGATGGTAAAACTCATAAAACCATAGCTTATTTATTGCTAGATTAAATCAGTCAATTCCAGGACTGTCCTGTATTTAACACCATAATCCAAATTAATGCTGATTTCCATAAATTCGGACCAGTTTCTTATATAAAGCATTCACACAGAATGGTGCTGCCAACACCATGTTTCACCATTGCAGTGGTGTGCTGGGGATGATGTGCATGCCAAAAAAAAAAGTTAAATTTGTGTCTTATTGGATCAGAAAGCCTTCTGTTACATGTTTGCTCTGCCTCCTCTCTACATGGCTTGTGAAAACATTTCAAGCACTACTTTTAAAAATTAATCTTGCAAACCTCTGGATTGAACAGTGCTTTGTGAGATGTTCAAAGTTTGATGTTTTGCTTGTACATTAAAGTTCTCAAATAAACCTCTGAGGATTTTCATAGCCACTTCTCCTGCCTGGATGTAATTTTTGATTCTGTGGACTCTGTTAACGAACACATAAAGGTGGGCACGAAAAATATGAAAAGCTTTAGTCTATACTTTTTCAATTTATGCAACACATGAATTATTTTCCCTTGACCTTGTTTTGAATTTCTTTGACTTGTTGTTGGAGTATTGATTAACTGTAACTACTATTATTATTATGGATGCGTCTGAGTGTTTCAGATAGAATAAACTAAAACTATCAGCCATCCTTATATTAGTATTAAAATCTATATAAGAAATGTTTTTGGTGATTGGTGAAAAATTGGTGATTTTTACTCATTAGGTGAAGGCAATTGGTTCTACTGAATTTTGTTTTTGGGATATCAGAATAAAAAATGTCACAGCTGTGCTCCAAGTTGTGTTGGTCTATCAAATTAAATATCAATAAAATATATAGGAGTTTGTGGTTGAAATGTGGAAAAAACGCACAAAAAAGTGTTAATATTTTTCCAGGGGACTATTGTAAAAACAGCTGACAAATATCAGTCATAGATGATATGAACATTTTCACATCTCTTATCACTGTTGGAGTAGGTATTGCTTTCTTTTGTGTCTAAATCGCCTTACATATAGCGACAGCTGTGGCTCGTGCTACTGAGAAATACACCATTTTCATTTCCTAATTTCAGCTAATCATCAACATTCACGCAAAAATAAATGAATTGTCATTTATTTTATATTAATGTGTGATGTCAGACTTGGACTAAAGCAATTCTGGTGTTATTACAAAGTCAGAAGTGAACTGCAACAGAAAAGCCCAAAAAATGCCTTTCTGTCGGAGAAGGCAACAAATTTTACGAAGGTGTGGAAAGAAACGAGCAAAACGTAAAATCCTTACAATACATAAAACTCAGAGGGAGGGATAATTCTCCAGTGCCACTATATTCCAGAGCTGCAACCAACTTGGTGTGAACAGAAGGTGTTAAGTGCTCAGAGGAATTGCCAGAGTAAAGAAAGCTGAAAGACAACCTTCACTGAATATAATTCTGGGGCTTTAGAGTGAAGACTGGGCCAAGAAACACACAAACACCAGAAGACAGATACAGATTCTTTTGGCAGATAAAATGGGTGTGAGCTTTGAAGGAGCACATGGGTGGGCCAGAGATAGTCAACTTTCTTCCAGACTCAATGTGAACTACCAAAAAAAAGAGAATATTTTTTGGAGAATTAATTCATCAGAATAGAAGAATCATCGGCAGATGATCTGACTGAGGCTGCACCTCTGAATGTGACATTTTTATTGGTATAAAATGTGTTGAAAGATCAACAGAATGACTCGGGGAAAGATTAGCTATAGGTTTATCAGTAATTAAAATTTGAAAGTGGCAAAAACTTTTAGTAAAATAATAGTAATTTGGCCAATTAGTTACACCTAAACTTAGAGCAAATTGGTTAACTAAAAAAGTTTGGTCAAGACTAAGATAGTTTCACAACCATCTTGACAGTCAACATATTTTACAGATGAATAAAATAAACCATTGTCTTTGATCATATATGCGTCATGAGAAAAAATGTATCGAAAGGCAAAAATTAATGATAAACGGCAACTATTTAAGGCAGAGTACTATTTAAATCTATGTATGGGAATATTATTGTTAAAATGTTATCATTAGGAAACAGAGATGCATCAGTCAGTCATTAACTGGTCAAAAATGATTTTCACTTTTCTTTTAAGTATGAGCTGCCAATTCAGATGTTGGTCGATTCTAATTTTCTTGCAAAGCATTTTAACATAAAGAATCTCATTTGTGTAAATTTTGTTTTAATTCAATAATTAAGTGTAACAAATATTGGACATAAAAGGGAACAAGTTTAAAGAATTTGTCAATTAATGAGTCAAAGATTGTATCTAACCTTTTTTACGATGGTTTACTAAAAGATATCGTTTGTTCACGTATTTACAGATTTGGAAAACTGTAAGTTTTTAGTTTTGATGTATTTAATGAACAAGGAAATCAATGAAACCTTTCAGTATTTGACCTGCAGGTTAGCGATCAGAGCCAACTGGCAGAGGAAAACGGGAAACTTGTCAGTTTTGATCACTTACCGCTGCATCACCGTTGCAAAAAACAAAACAAAGAATCACACAGAGAGAGCAATCCAGGCTTCATTGCAATCATAAAACTAATTTGTGCTCCAAAGTTTCTGAGGGTTGGCTGCCGCAGTAGCTGCATGTCTGTATAAACACACAAGAACGCACAAAGCAGGAGAGCTCATGTGTGGACAAACACACAGTCTTGAGAGTAGCCCATGGCACCGGCAGATGGCCGCCATCAACTCTGAAGCAGACACATTGAGTCTCTCCACCAAACCATCCATCCATCGTTTGGCACCGAACCAGGCCAATTAAAAGAGCGACAGGCACGCTGCCCTCCTCACAAACACAAACCAAGGAAGGGTTATAGCTGCACCTCGTTATTCCCACTTATGTAAAACATACAGAAGTTGAAACCAACTTAGAATGACAGGAACTCCTGTTTCAATCATTTGAATTTTATTTTATATGAATTTATTTATTGAAGCTTAACTGATATTTTATTTCTGAATGAAATACGTGTCATACCCAATAAAAAAAAAAACAAAAAAAAAAAAAACAGATAATTTGCACATAACCTTCCCGACCCCACTAGGGACAAGGGTGTATAGAAAATGGATGGATGGATAATTTGCACATCTTCTGCAGCTTCCCTCACAACCACATTTGTGCTCTCTAGTATCTAATTGCTGGTCTCACCCCATCCATTACAGTGGTGGTGAAATGGAGGTGAATTAGCATATGTATAAAGCCTGTGTCAAACACAAGATGGTGTTAACAGCATGGGGCGCGCACGTTTAGTGTGCGTGTCCGTGTGCGGCTCCTCTGCAAGTGGCTGCCTGCATGGGTTTTTATTGAGCACACTTTTGTTGTGCCTGGGGTCGAGATAAACAATGTGTAGTTAAAACATGCTTCAGCAACTTATTCATGTAATATAAACATACAGTGAAATAGAGCAGATAATAAAAGTCAACATTCTGTGTTTAATTAAGGTGTTGGGAACTACAAACCACCAAGTGGGACTCACAGGGCCGTTTCTCTGCTGCTGCTCTGCATCTGTGATGTGCAATGTTCTTCCAAGGGCTGCTCTCCATCTCAGCCAAAGCAGGTTTTAGAAAATCTGGCTGTTTGTGGTAAATTATACTAAAATGATTGCAACAAAATCTTGTATTCAGAGAGGATTGATCTTGCAGTGTTAAAACTCCTGAATATTCCTCATCAAAGTGAAATTTGTGTCACAACGTTCTGTCCAGTTGCTGTCAGCATATGACTGTCTGGTAAAATAGATGTAAGGCGTTGTTATGGGTTCCAGAAAGAGGTCGAGTGCTTTATGTTGGGCACACCACATGTATCTGTGTGAGACCGTTATCTTTGAAAGAAAGGAAGTTTTGAGATACAACTAGTCAAAGCTTGTCATTGGGCTGCTGTGTTGTTAACTTTGTCACAATATTTAACTAGTATTTCGAGTTCCATCAAAACTATTCTTTAAAAAAATAAAAGAAAACAGCGACTACTTTACTGAATTTTACTGCTGTTACAGGGAACTTTTGGAGACTAAAACATGACTATTTTGCTAGGTTTCTTTCTCAGATGAAAATACTAAAACAGCCATTGCTGCCATAAAAGTATATTTTTCTACAACATAGAAAGTAGTCCTGGACCACTGCTTCTGTGTTTTTGGGTTTTTATTTGTCTCCTCTGTCCTATTTAATCCACAGTAGCTCATAGAAAATGGCAGCTTACACTCTGGCTCTGTGGGAGGGATCTTCCTATTAAAACATTCCTCTCCACTGTTGCTTTCTGTAGAAGATAGACTCCTGCAAAGAAGGTGTCTCAATGAAACTGGCTGAATGACAAAACTTTGTTAGACACTGTTGGCCTTCACACAATCCTTCAGGCCCACAAACTGTGGTGTGTTTGTCATGTAACATTAGTCTAGGTGATTATTGAGGCCTCCACTTGTGTCTTTAGGAGTCTCTGTCAAAGTAAGTCAGGCTGAATTGTGTTAAACGTGCAAGAAAAATTAAAGAACATGATATTCACAGTGTGAGCCTGTTTTATCCAGATGACAGTGGGTTAAAGCCAAGGAGGTGTATGATGGGGGTCAAGGAGGTGTATGATGGGGAGAGTTTTATTTATTTATTTATTTTTTGCTTACTGAAATGGAAAAACAGAATCCCTTGAGTTTGAAGGGATCCCACAGAACCTGAGGGCTGAACCTGGTCACCTTCAGTCTCTCCAGCTGTCTCTACACCTAAACAGACGTTGCTCCTTTTATCCCGGAGACAAGAAGAACATCGGCATCTTCCTTTGAAGGCAACAATGAAGCAACAGCAGGATTTGTTCTCCAGGAGAGAGATGAAGCATCAGAGGTGTGACACGGACACGGTCTGTTTGACTGGGGTGTGGAGAGGAGGATGATGTGTTTGCTCCTGACTGAACCTGTTGTTCAGTTTTTTGGCTTTATCCAGACTTCCATCTCTCTGATCCTCCTTGAAATCTGTGATGTTCTTCATCCCTGATTATAGATCTCTTAAATTATTCTGGAGGAGTTTGCTCTCCAACCTTCTCCTTTTTGTCTCTAATCCTGAATTTGAAAGAAGTTGTTAAGGCTTTTGTGAAACATTTACTCACTTAAAATAAACAACTATAATAAAAAAAGCTCTATTCTTAGTTATCTCTTAAATAATGTAAGAACTGATCTTGTTTTAATCTCCTCAACACAATCTCATGTTTTATGTCAGGATTTGGGTGTAATACACTCACAGCCTTTACCCTTTATAAAAATGTATATTTTTGTATCAGAAGCTGATTTGAATATTTTAGAGCTGCAAGATGAGATCACCTTCTCTGTTTGGGACCAACGGGAACACAAATAAATATACCATTAACTACAGCACAACAAAGATTCAAAAGCACAAAACAAAATGCCAAAACAAGAATATCAGGGCTTTTTTAAAACTCTAAGTCACCTTAGCATCTTATTCCCAAATGTTCCAAAACTCTACTACCTGTTCTTTTGATGAGGGAAACCTTCCCTGAGTACCAGTGTGCCTGACAAAACTCAGCTATAAGAAACCCTTCTCCATCTCTCATTCATCCGTTTATGACTGCTGACAGCTTGATAGTGAGTGTCATGCACAGGGAGCTAACAAGATCAGAGGAGTGTCCATTAGGCGGTATACTGCCATAGGGCAAAGCTAATACAGATCACTGTTTTCAATAACACGTGACAAGTCCACAGACTGTCTGCTTGGTAAGAGTCCGCGAAAGCGAATAATAAAACTGGTGTCTCATCGTCTCTCTCAAACAAAAATACACGTTTTCTTCAGCTTCTATCGCTGATGTACCGTACTCCTTTCACAATGGAGTACGGTACAATGATCTCTGGGAGCACAGAGATCATTTTAGAAATTAATGTCATATTAATTAAGCTCATAAAGCCTTTTCATGTCCCCTGCGACTCTCTGTAACACTGAAGCCAAATCATTTGACTGCCAATCAGTTACTTTTTTTCTCATGCTCTCTGAAGCTCCTCCTGTTTTATTAACAGAGGCCTCTCTTTGACCCCACGACCTGTTAATCCTCCCTGTTATCTTTCTATTCAGCTGTCTCTGCTTCCTGATCTTACTAGGTGAAACACTATAAGCACAACTCTCTGTCCTGGTCTTGCAGAATTCTATAATGGCGATTTTATGAAAATAAAATTAAAAAAAAACTTTAAGAAATAATTTTTTGTTTCTCTGCTTTTGCAAAAATGTATGAGCAAAGGAAAATCTAATGCAAGATTAGAATTACATTAGCTTCTTCTGCATTCCTGCCTTCAGAAAGGAAAATGTAATCTGTAGCCTTGTCTTTGTGAGGGAGTGGGAATTGAACCAGCTGCTGAGTGAGAAAAAAAAAGGTTACATGCATTTGCATAGGCTAATGAAGATCAGGCTCACAGCGACAGCGCCGGTCCAAAAAGATGTATAACCACCTTTAAAAACCCACATTCAGTAAAAAGTGTTAGTCCATTGGGTGTGTCACTACCTTCTGATCATTTATGTTAGCTTTAAATATTTAATTTTATTAGTAAAGGATTAAAAATATCTCATTCAAGTCCAAATAACTATTATCTGTTGTGTTAACTTCATAATCATTTCAGCATTATGTTTGTGAGCGTTTGTTATATGGCCAACAGTAAGTGACAAAAATGTGAGTCGAGCTTACTCCACTATTGATCGGGGGTCTGGTGTCAGAAAAAACTCTGCATGTAATGTAATGAAAGAAATTTGCAGATAAAACACATCACGTTTCAGAGCAGAGGAATGGCCCTTTACGAAGATGGGTGGTGCAGATGGTCGATAGGTTAATTACACAAGACTTTCCTGCCTGAAAATAAGGCAGCAAGCGTCTACAGAAAATTAGAAGTGTGCTTGTGTCTGGGCAGCTGCATGTTTAATGACAACCCTTGATGAGGTAGGGACTGCAGAGACCACATCCACCTGTTCTCCTCAACCCCAATCTCCTCCCAAATCAAAGCAGGCCCACACACAAGCTATAGAGAGTCATGTATGGTGGGGTTTTTGATATTAATTAGCATCTTCCACATTAGATAAAGTGCAACTGGCATACAAATGCTGACAGAAAAAGCACAACTACAACTTGTTAAAAATAAGCTTTGATAAAAAGACATGGGGAAATTAAAGCTCCCTGCAAGGTAAAACCTACGGGGCTGAATGAGAAGCAAAACATTGTAACAAACTCAAGATGCAGTTCTTGTCTTGGAGGCTGCTTGTTTTACAACTTTATGGTTCCCTTTCTATTCTGTTTGCTCTGTGGTTTCTCTCAGAGGTTTAAGAAATTACAAATATTAAAGCTAAACTAATCTGAGCCAAAACAGATAAACAAATACAGGACCAATCCAGGTCACTATCAGCGTCTTTTGATACTGAAATCATTCTTGGATCAGTTATCAAATGGAGACTGATCCAAGTCTCCATTTGACTTGGATTAGTCTCCAGCATCCACTGCAACAGCATCCACTGTTGCTGCAACTAACAAAAATTGGACCAGAAATTTAGGAGAGGACTGGATTTTATTAGTGAAAATTCTGTGAAAAATATTGGGAAAAAAGGCTAAAAAATGAGTTAGCAGAAGGAGGGCAGAAATTTATTTCATTCCATTCAATCATTACCACAATATGTAGAATCTGGAAGTGTTTTGGAAGTTACTGACACGAGGATCTGGAAACTACACGAATAAACCGTTACAGTTACTGATAATTTGTGTGATGCCTTGTTTAATCTATGGTATAAAGAACAAAGGCAGCAAAGAATTCAAAGCGGTGTCCAATCCAATACCAGCACTTCACTAATGAAGTGATCGTGAGTCTACGTCATAATCAAAAATGACTCTAAATGATCAGGTAGAAGTTTCTGCATTGGAAACTATACTGACATATGTTTAAATTCGGATATAAGATCTAGACCTTAAAAAAAATTGCATCAGACCATCTCTAGATTAATTATTTTGGTCAAGAAAATTCTTCAAATAAAACATTAGTTATCTGTACTAGGAACCGTGTCTCAATCTCTGTGCTTCTGCAAACAGCCCAAATAATTTTTCATGGCTGCATCCTCATTTCTTCCATCACTGGATCTGGGAATCCTTTGAAGCAGATGCTGTAAAACGTAAGCATAAAAGCTGAAATGTTATAGTTATGCTTTATTCTCCTATGGTACTAGAGACGAATGACCAGTTCCTGATAGATGCTGGGTGAAAATTATTTTTATTTTCAAAACAGGAACATCAAAGATCAACATTGATGGCTCACAGTGCAGTGATGCTGGTTCCTCAGCACGAGAACTCCAAAACAACAGGGACTAATGGACTCATCAAAGGGAAAACCCTGACCTCTGAAACAGATGATAAGATGGGTGGGGTGATCATGCTGTTTTCATGCTGCTGAACCACAGTGACCACAAAATGCACAGTGACCCTTTCACACTCTGTAATTAACCAAAGGGGCATTTCTTTTTCCCCTTCGACAGCAGATGACACATAACAGAGAGCTACTTAAACTGAGAAAAACAGTCAGAGTGACAGCCAACTAGTCAAAAAAATAACTGAACTGTCACTTTTGTTATCTGAGTTGGTGGAAATTCGACAGGGATGAGGGGGTCAAAAAGACTGGAATGCAGAGAGGAAAGAGGAGACAGGAAGACACTGAGCAGAGAGATTGTGATGAGGGGAGAAAAAAACATGCAAACAGAGGAAATGAGTAATGGAATGAGAGAGTGATGCAGGCTGTCGTTTTTTTTTTTTTTTTTTATTCCCTTAACTTTCAGCCGATGCAGGTTTTTCAGGGAATAGAACTGCTACAGTATAACGCACAGCCTCTGGCAGCTACATCCAGAGTTAAATGATACAATAATCTAAATGTATTAGAGCATCTTCTCCAGCTGCTTGCTGGGAAAAACAAGCAGCCCTGACAACTCTCGCGCATGTTTCTCTGCTCCCATCAGTGTCTATGAGTAATGTCTACAGATGTAAGCTGAATCTCATCTCTTGCACTGCTTCTGTTCCTTCCCTCAAACTGTCCTTCCCTCCATGTCGTTGGAAATGTTACCTCACACTCAGCTGTTTTATTTAGCTTTGAAGAAGAGGGAACCATGATTGGAGGAAGGTTGATTTTTTCCGTGTGCTTGGATTCAGTAAAAGCAACAAAGAATAAAAGCAGAGATGGAGGAAAATATTCCCTTCTGTGATAAATAATTCAGTATCTAAGTTAGAAAACGATGCTTCTACTTTATGCTCATCCTTCTAGATTATGAAGTTCCTTTGCCTGAGCGTTGCCCACGGCACGACAAAGCAAAAAAACAGTTCTGACTTGACTGAATCCAAGGCTTCACGTAGGAATCTCTTTCTTCTGGTTTGTAAACCTGGAGTAGACGGATGAGAAAACTCCCACCATTCCTGGCTAACATATTCACATTTTTCAGCCTAATGAAACATACTCCTTGGAGTCCAAACTAAATATTTTATGGCCTTTCCATGTGACCTTGAAAGATCAAAAAGAACAACTCCCTTTTTATTCAGATTCTTATCCTATTATGTTCTCTTATTCCATAGGCACAAAACAACCAGGTAGTTCACTTAAAAATAAAATGTGGAATACCTGCATACTCTATAAAGCTGAGATCTGTGACTTTTCATCTTCTGAGTCAGTTCCTGAGGTCCCCCACGTTCCTCTGCAGTCAAATGCATGAAGCCTGAACATTTGTATGTTAACTAAATGTAGGTCTGTATCGCTCAGGCAGAGAGAAGATAAAGCAGGTGCAAAACAGAGGAGCAACACAGAGCTTTAAAGGCAACGGCAAGGCTATGTGGCAGCATCTTGTGATGGTGCTGCAAACAAACAGCTGTTGTGATTGGATGATTCTGACACCCTTCAAAGAACGGTGTGGTGTGAAGGTGAATCAAACCAAATGAAGATATGATATCTTTCAGCAACCGCCACCCAATCAAATCAAGTCTCCTGATCTGTTGTTTTGTGATCTACCAAGAAAGGGCACATTAACCGTTTGAGACAGAGGTAAAAACCGACAACAAAAAAAACAACCAGATACATTTTCTATCTATAAAACACAGGCTGCGTTCTAAAGCATTAATCCCTTTTTAAACCTGTTTGACTGTCTAACAGATTGTCTATCCAATACTGGAGTCCAGTCTCTGCACACCTCAGTGTGTGTCAAAGGTACCAAATGACCTGCATTGACTTGCAAGAGGTATCAAGGTGTTCCCTATGTTCCTCTAAGTGCTTTGGGACTAGTGTTCCTCAATGAGAGTTGTAGTCGACAGATGAAGAAAAAACAACACATTTTATGCTGATAATGACCAGCTAACTCAACATGCTTTAATAAGATGGACTAAACTGTCATTTAGTCCATCTAAATGGGCTACTTTATATCAGCATAACTGATATAAAGTAAGGCTTTTTGAAGAAGAAGAAATCTTAATTGAAAAAACAGATTGACGTCTGGCTTTAGTAAAAAGCACTCTTTATATCCAGCAGAGTTCTGACAGGCTTCACTTTTGAATTCCTGACGTCTCTCCACTGATTAACTGTCTGCCAGAGTAGTTGACATGTTTTGACTACGACATAAGCAAAAATGAAAGCCTAACTTCTTACCAAGCCTTATTATGCACCCACATACACAAAGGCCTCATGGAGTTTTGATGCATTGTTTACACTCTTTGCTGTTTTCTGTTTGTTTGATGCTTTATTTATGCAACGGAGCTATTTTGCCAACCACACGGATTCAGAGAATAAAGTATGGGCTTGTTACGTCATGCTTCCATGGATCTATAAAGGATATCAATTTACAATCAATTCCCCAGCTATTCAGTCGTATAGATAACAGACTTCTTTTGTCTGACAATCTGCTGGTGATTTATCGTTTATCGCTGGTGATTTGTTGTAGGCGTTGTAACTTGAATTTTGGAACTGATAAATGTCACATTTATCAGTTGAGCTACATCCATTATTGAGCTTTCCTAATAAATGTGATGCTAACTGTTATTAGCAAAACCACTTAACAACAATGTATTTTAGAATTCACGTAGTGGAAACTGGGAAATCTGATTTCTGAGAACAAACAGAATGTACTATTTGTTTTTCAGCCTGACGAAAAAAAGACAAACTAAAACCTTAATGATTAATTGAACACATTAAATTTATTTTATATTTGACTTGTTTAGGAAATTGGCAAACCAGGAAAATAACATTACACACTTAGGGGCTACAGTCCCTATTTGCCTGCTTGTCCCAGAGAAGGGCTCAAACTTGAGCCCTCCTCAAGTTTGAGGTGATTGCTTGGCTCAACAATAACCTGTGAGTCACCAGCTAAATGGTGCAGCCATCCCCTCAGAAGCAAGGCTTGGAGTCCAAGAGTGGGAATAAACAAGTTCAAAGCCAGTAAGCTAAACAGTTAATTAGGCTTTTTCTTCATGGGAATGATGGAATGAAGGATACAATTCAGTGATTTTTATTATTTGGTGCCTCTCCCAGTAGACCTTCCCAGTGTTCTCTAAAGCTTAAATTATACCAAGATTGCATGGGAAGAGTAAAAACCAACTTCACACCAAAACCAGCTGATGTCTGTCTTTTTTTTTTTGCCATCTTGTGCAGTCATATGGCGGCGACATTTACATCTCTGTCTCTAAAACTAAAGGAATCTGAGTTCTGCTAACTGAAAGTGCTTTGGCACCAATAAGGACGGGTCTAGTTGTACATACATGCACATGGATGTGTGCAGATAAAAATGTTGGCAGGATGAGAGCTTCTGTTGTATTGACAGTGGGATGTAAATCGAGGACAATAACAGCCTTTCCATTGTTGGTAAAAACCTGTTAGCTGTTGGCAGGTCTGAGCGTGAGCCAGACATAACAACTGTTCATTTTCCCATTTACTGACCAGAGCACAGGAAGGAAGGCTGGTAGAGACAAAATACCAGAGAAGTTTTAAAGGTTTGTGTCCTTTCCAAAGAACTTGTTGGAAAATCATTCCCACCCTTTCTATTACAGTATGTTCGCCTTTTATGCTCATAAATCTATCTGCATGTGACACGATCCAATAACACGGAGCCATGTCCTTGGTGTACTCCCATGAGTGTTTGTGCTGTTTTGTAGGGCTACCGTACTCACAGCAACAAGGATCTGCACGCTGCTATGCATGACCTCGATGTACTGGTAGTCCACGAAGCAGCCCATGACAGAGATGTAGGAGTGGCTCTCTGTGGTGCGGACTCCGGGAGCCTGTGGCATCTCTCTCCTCACACAGCCGGGACCGTGTTCGCTCCACCAGGAGTGATGAGCTGATATGTTAAATGTCAGCAGATCACTCTCCTAGAAGAAAAGAAACACATTAACCTTTTTGTGTGGTTTCTATTATTTATGAAGCATATTCACATAATCTTTATCTAGAACGCGCACCAAGTTGTTCATGTAGGGATGTTAAGTGTATGACCATTAAAGAATTTTGTGATCATGCAAGACGAGTCTAAGCAATTGTATATATTTATCTAATTATTACACTTTATTTAATTTGTCAGTTGACTTTCAAGGTCTTAATTGCCTTGACATACATGGGAGAATCCAGTTATTTACATAAATGTCATAAACTTTTGTCTTCTCTGTCGGACATTAATTCAGAACTAAAGCTTTTCTGTATTATCTCGGTTAAGATAGCTAATATTTCTATTTGCTAAATGACAGAAAAAAAGAGATTATTGTAGTACTTTCTACAAATTTACTTTACATACACCAAGATTCCCAAGGACACAACAGCATAGATGGGTGGAGCAGGGATCAAACCAGCAACCCGCCAATTGCAGGGCAAACGCCTACCACCGTTGCCACCATCGTCCCATTATACTGCCACTGATTTGTATACTTAAGCTGTAACAAGGAAAGCTTAGCCAGGAGCAGTGCTGCACAATATATTAAGCTGCAGAATCATGGTGCATAATAACAAAACAGCAAAGGATTGTTTGGATCCAATAATTGTTAGGCCATTATATTTCAAATTCTCTGCATGCCAACAAAATATACACACAATAGTGTAAACTCTTCATTGTCTTTAAATCTAAAGGCCCATGAATTGATCTTATATTCATTCCTTATTGAGTGAGAGGTAGCCAGTTATTGATATGGCCCGATATGTGCTGTTGCCCAGGGCGGCATTAAACATAGGAGCACCCAATTATCCATATAATAAAATACAAAATATCTATCAGTTGTGACCTGAGCAAGCTTTCAATTGTGTTTATGCAGTAGGGAACAGAGATCCCTGTGTGGATTGTGGGTTACTTTATGTAAGACCACAATGCATCCCACTTCAGAATGTCAAATAATTTAATGTATTTTAATGGGTAGAGAGGATGGCTGAAGGAGCGGGCCCCACAAAGGGTGCCACTAATGTGAGAACCACAGCTCTTAATGTGAATAGAAAACTACTTACACCTTCACCCCAAAAAGAGAAATTTAAAAAAGAGCAGCACAGTTAGACAAGTAATTAAAAAAATATATAGTTAATAAAATTAATGGGATATGACATGTTCTGAACAGACCAGTTGTGTACGATTGAGGTTTAAAAAGTAATGTGGCTACAACACAAACGTGAAATAAGTATTAGGGCCAACTTTTTAAACATGTTAGTTCCCCTTGTACACAATGGTCAGATTCATTTTGAAGCAGCCACATGAGCCCATGTGCATGGACCGTCAGAAACTGATGCTGATCAATATCCCAATACAGCAATCTAAACCCGCATCTGCTCCTCAGTGACAAGACATGCATTATTAAAAGCACAGAGGTCTGTCAGGAAGCATTCCTGATTCCTATCGGCCCACACTTACAAATAGGAATTAACAGCACATACTAAATGATAAAGGTCGAAACAACTTTCAAAAATGGCTCTGAGCAAGAAGTTAAAAAATAAAATCTAACATTTGTCAAGTGTGATACCACATATTCTCTTTCTGTTAATGACCCATCATCATTCTTTGTCTTTTACTTTCTTCCTTTTGCCCTTTGGTCATTTGTCTCACAGTCCCAATCTACAAGGACGACTTAAGGTCAGTGTAGCCCAGCAAGGCCTAATGACTTGACAGATATCATTGATTGATACTGTGAGGCTGGGAAATCATCTCTATGGAAGGTACACTCATGACTGCAGTGCATCAGCAGTCGATACTGAGAAGGGTTTTTGGCAACTCAGTGCCATGAGTGGCAGTACTCACCTCCGCCCACAAGCGCAAATCAATTCTTCAATATCATAGACTCAAGGTAAGTTTGGTAGTCTTGGGCAAACTAATTATTTTAAATTCATTCATATTTCAAGAATTTACTAAAGATATCGCCACTTAAATATTTGTCTTCAACTCTAAACATCAAACGACAAGGAATTATATTTACAAAGTTGTTTTGTGTAAAGATATAATAAATAGAGTTTCATCGCAGGGAGAAGAAACCACCTGTGGACCTAAATGGATGTTACAGTCTCATCTGACTCTGCCTACAGCTTTAAATGTAATTACATTTCATAAATAACTTACTTAACTATGCTGTTCCTAAAAAAGAGCGTGAGTGAAGCCGGAGGTCGTTTCAGACTAAATCTAATGACATTTGCAGTCGTTCCTACAGAGGACTGGGAAGCACCTAAATTCAATATAAACAGGTTATAGCTTTACAAAAACTAAAAATTTGACACAAAACTATTGATCAGAGCATGTCTAATGTGCATCATTGTATCATACTTGTATGCAATATACTGGGTCATTTTATACTTAGCTTAACAGTATTATAAGTAGGCACTATAACTAAAGTTGTAAACAACAAACTATCTGAAATACAGAAGAAAATGAAAGCTAACTGCTTAGCTAAATGCATCCACATTTTCTTCTCTGTAGAGAAGAAAAAAAGAAAAAAGAATGATACCGATATATATACCAGAATATAAACTCTGGTATATATTCCAGAGTTTTTGGAATATATACCATTATGAAAACAAGCAGTAAGGTTAAAGCATTTTTTCCCAAAAATCAGTATACCAAAAAGTAGTAACGACTGCGTTCAACGTGTGCAGAGTTTTCTACACAATGAATACAAGAGGTCAATGGATGGAGCCTGTTTAAATCAAAGGTGTGTGTGGAGCAGCAAGGCTCTATTTGTCTTGCACTGTGGGGGAAGGTATAAGAGATCAATAGGAGGTGACAGCAAATGTGGCATATGACTCTGTGACAACCTGTCCCCTAACTCAGCAGGCCGGGGCAGCACACAAAGCTCACACAAACATACAGGTACACACACCGCCTCTAGTCTCTATTGTCAACATCAGTCAAGGTGATCCAGAAAAAATTAGCTCACTTGTTTCGTGATATAATGTGTTGGGGGATCCTCTCCTAAGGACTGTCAAGTGTTGAGTTTGATTTTTCTATGCGGATGGGCTGTGTGCATGTGTGTGTGTGTGCGTGTATGTTTGCGTGTTTGTGCACTCCATTAGCCAGCTTTCCTCCTGGCCACCATATGCAGAGCTCTGAGCCCAAGCTGGCTCCATCTGTCGGGTTAATGCTCAGTCTCGGCCCCAAGCAGCTGGCCCCTACAAGCATCATTATTCTAGTTGGAACACACACATACACACACACTCATAGATATAAGTGGAGAAAGACAGACAGACACACTAGATGAAGCCAAGGATCATCACGCAATGACAAACTCCACGTAGCCCGGGAAGGTGTTTCTGAAACTCATTTTGGCTGTCTGAGCAGGTGTCAGATGAATGTTGCCAACATTAATTTATTATTCTCAGTGGTCAGCAGGTTGTTGGGTGAGATATTCATCAGTGGAAAGGACAGGAGAGGAGTAGTGAACAGAAAGACTAAGGAAGAAAAGAAGGAGAGAAAAAGGAGGGAAGCAGGATAAAATTAGCCACTTGCCTATATCTGAGTATGTAGTATTTTGCTCATCAAAAGTATTTATGCTCCCTTAACTTTTTACACATTTACTCACAATAAAATTAAATATTTAATGTTTTTTTTATTGAAACTTAATGTAATAGTCCAATATTCAATATTTGTCTTACCAATAAAAATCTGAAAAGTGTTGGGTGCATTTTTTAATTCTGAGTCAATACTTTGTAGAATCATCATTTGCCACAACTTCTGCTGCACGTTTTTTGAGTTATATATCCACCAGCTTTGCACATGTGGAGGTCCACATTTTATTATCAAAATCATCCAAGTTTAGTTATTTTGAGTTTGTCTGTGGAGATAAATTTTCAAGTCCTGCCACAGATACTCAAATGGATTTATGTCTGGACTTTGACTAACCAATTCAAACATATAAGTTTTGATATAAACCGTTTCATTGTAGCTGTAGATGCAAGTCATATGTTTCAATTTATTTTCATGTGTAAAAACATTGTGTCTGTCTATAACAAAAACAAATAAATGAAATAGATTTAAGTTTGTAGTTGTAACAGGACAAACATGTCAAAATACTTTTGCATTGTATGTGCAATTAACAGTATGTTAACAGAGCTTTGGAGACAGGATATTTTTTTCTAGCTAAATGTTCCTCCATTATAAATCTTGTAGGGGGTATATGTATCCCACACCCCAATCTGCAACAAAACGCACCAGAAAGCATGAAAGAAGTAGAGATATTTCATTTCCGGCTGCTCCATAAATTCCACAGAGTAATTTATTGTCTGCTGTTTGGATTCCTAAGAGTTACTGGTGTCACACTTTCATTATGCTGTACACCGCATATAATTGTGTTTGCTTTGACTGCACTTATATTCATGGTCATTCCTTCAGGCATAATGGAAGCTAAAATAACTCTGTGGCAGAGAATCATATTTAATTATAACTACAGTTTATATTCGGTGAGAATAAATCTGAATTATATCTCAGCTTGTTTTTGGAACTAAAACTTTATTTTTGTCTTGCAGCAATCAAACAACTACTGTGTCATAAAGTCAGGGTTATTCTGACTACTTTCCAGGAAAAACAATCCTGTTACTTTGGCTTTTTTCCTTTCTTAAAAGTAAATTCACAGGAACTTCTCATTGCATTGCCGTTTAATCCTTGCCTCGCCCAGCCTCATGTTTATTGTAACAACCATCAGTGGATATATTTTTTTATTAGAAACTTTGTAGTTTAAGGCTTGATAAAACTTTCAGGAAGGTGTGCTTACTTAACCTGATTCTTAAAAAAAATATTTGCACTTATCTTTAAAACATATTCTGACTACAAAGTTGTGGTAATATGATGACTTAGATCACTTTATTTAATTTTAAGCAAAGTCAGAGGTTTAAAAAGTCTCTACTGGAAGCTAAATTGATGGTGTGGTTTTTGCAAGATCAAGAGCAATTTGTATCTTAAGAATAACAGATGATTTGTAAAGCTTAAGAAATTCTCTGTAGGAACTATTATTTAATGCTGGTTGATAGCAAGCAAAAAATTAAACGAGTTTTGGTTTTTCAAAGTGATTTCCAAAGTTGATTGTTTCTTTCTTAAATCTCAGTTTTGTTGGATGTGTCCAAACTTGATTGACAGGAATTTTGTAAGGAGGGATGAATTAGCAAAGATGCTTAAGAGAAGATGAGGGAAATGATGCCTAATACAAAAAAGTCCCCAACAATGTTCAGTATCACGTAAACATTTGACAAATCATTCATTAATGTTTAAATGTGTTTCGTTTTTAGCAGATCAGAATTTCAGTTTGGAAATATTAGAATTAGTGTAATTGAGGCCTAAAAGCTTTAGTCAAATCTCTTCAAAGCAGCAAGATAAATCATGTTTACCCCGCCGCCGCTCATCCCCACTGACTGAGCTTGTAGTCATGGTCTCAAGGAAACAGACACACAGCACAGATTGCACCTTCTCACTAAGAGGACCTATTCATGACCTAATATGATGAGATAAAAGCCTTACAGAAATGTTAGAAATCTCACCTTTGACAGACCTCCAACGTCCAGATAAAAGCAGATAATGAAGACGTTCCAGGCTACCCAAAGTGCGGCCCAAACAGTGTACTGCAGAAGAGACGCAAAGATTAGCTGACAGCACATGTAGCAGAAACAGTAGACAGAAACTAACTGAACCTAAACCAGAATGACATGCTGAATCTTAAGATGATACATGTCTAGTCAAAGGTAGGAAATGTTTCAAAATAATTTATCATGGTTCTATTTTTTGACATCACCAAAAGACAGTTTTTCTGAGGCACCTGTGCACATTTGGGACCTAATATATACAGTCAGAAACCTGCCATTTACATATACATGACCTGACTTTTATGATGTTGCCAGTAAGTTTAGCCATTCTGTGTCAATCCTGTGGGAGTTGTGGCTTTTTAAACTGCTGAGGCCGACTGAAGTTCACGACTCCACCATTTAGAAAATTGTACAGTCAGACAGCCAAGTGCTGACAGACACAGAGTGGTACTGGGTGGTATTCACTAACAGAGTCGTCAGAAGGAAGGTTGTGAAATCCTCTGACTCATGATGAAATATGTACTTAAAGTGTCAGAGTGAGAGCAAAGGACAAAGCTGCAGCACCATAGAAACATGCGTGTTGAATCACAAAGCCCCTTAGCTCAAGTTCTCCCATTTTCCACTTGACATGAGAGAATAGCCTCGACTTTCCCTCCTTCCGCTCCTCCTTTCACCTCATGCTTCCTCTGATTCTGCAGCTTATCCGGTGTGGCTTCAGTGTACGCTTCTTTATCTTTCCTGCCTCTCTTTATTTACTCTCCTCTCCCTCGTTCCAATATTTTCCTGTTATTAGCATCGCTATCTGTGCTCAAAATATGCGTTTAATGCCTATTATAAATGGAAAAGTGTCAAATAAAAGCTGAAGCATATAAAAGCTCTTTCCTAATAATTCACAGTATATCCTAAACACTCTGCATCGTGTGCCTTTTTTTTTTTAAGAATGAACTTTTCTGATTAGGAACTCAAAGCACAGTTTAAATCAGATTAACTCCTGAGTCCCACAACCAAGGTTTCACCCGCTTTAATTAGCCCAAAATACCAGGGGATTACAGTCATTTAATAACATTTCACAATCCACAAAACATTTCACCACAGTCTGCAGTTTCACAGGAAAGTGACAAAACCTACAGAACTCTATGCACTCAGATTGAGAGCTTAGTACTAATGCAGCACTGTTTGAAAAACACAAAGAAAAACATGAATAAAAAACGTCAGGAAAACACTCAGGCCACTTGTTATGTGCACTTGTTCAATTGCTGGTTAACACAAATATTGAAAAAGCCAATTACAATGGCAGCAGCTCCTTTTATTAAGGAATCGCGACATGATGAATGTGACTTGCCGAAATTCAAGCTGAGCCTCAAAATGTGGAAGACAGGGTTCTGACATGATTGCTGATGCCAGACTGAACTAGTACTTCAGGAACAGCTGATCTACTGAACTTGAACATTTCTAAGGTTTACATTGTGGTCAGAAAAAGAGACAACGACCAGAAAGTGGCAGTTGTGTAGAGGAAAATGCCTGGTTGGTGTCAGAGAGCTGACATCAACAACCGGGTGCCACTCCTGTTGGAAAAAAACAGGAAACTGAGCCTCCCTTTCGGACAGGATCATGAAAACAGTTTGGAAAAAATGTTGCCTGTTCCCTTGATTTCAGCTGCCGCATTCAAATGGTAACAAATGGTCTTGTATTATCAAGTCAGGCTGGTGGTTGTGTAATGAGGTGGGGAATATTTCTTGGCACACTTTGAGCTCTCTACCAGCTAATCATTATTTAAATGCCACAGCGAGTACTGCTGCTGAGCATGTTCATCCCTTCATGACCACAGTATAACAATGTTCTGTTCCATATCATAGTTAGTCACCAGTTTCTTGAACATGAGTGAGTGTCATGGCCTCCAAGTTTCCCAAATTTAAATCTAATTGGGATAAATCTTTAGATGACAAATCTGCATGATGCAATCATGTCAATATAACTGAATTAACATCTAGCTACATGTAAAGAAGCCAATAAATGTGCAGACCAAAAAAACAGCATGCATCCCTTTTTGATTATTAACCTTTTTTTGTCACTTTAACAAATCGATCAAGATTAAAAAAAAGGCTTTTATAACAAAAATATTTGCAAAACTAAAACCTTTAATGTCAAAGCGATAACTGATTTCTACAAAATAAATAAAAATATTTAATATAGACTATGTGATTGCATAAATATCCACCCTCTTCAAGTCAGTATTTAGCAGAGGCACATATGGCTGTAACACAGCATGGATTCTGTGTGGCCAGTTCTCAATCAGGCCTGCATATCCGAACACTGCAGCTTAACTCCATTCTTCCTTTGCTAAAACTGGATGCTTTATGTTAAAAATAAATGTTCTCTGAAGGCGTAATTCTCTTGTACATGAAATCAAAATGTCCCCCCAGTAATTCTACATTTTACTGCTTTGATTTTGCTTCCTTACTTCAAAAGCTTTGCAAGGCATGCTACTGAGAAGTATCTCCACAGTATGATGCTGCCACTACCGTACATCACAGTGGGCATAGCATTTTTTTTCTGATGGTCCAAAAAAAATACAGAATTTTCTTCCACTTGATCTGCTGTTTTAATGGTGTAATTGGACCCAGGAATACTGACTAACCAGTGAATTGACCTTCCAGACACAGGCGGTGAATCTGATAAACACTGATTTGAACAGGGTGAATATTTAGCAATCACTCATTCTACGTTAAATATTTCAGTTTTGAGGAAATTTGTCTTTACTTTGAAATTAATAGGTTTTATTTTGTCATTTATTTATTTATTTGTCAAAATAGCCAATTTTATTAATCAGGAGTGATTTGAAAGATAAAAATGGTAAACTTCTATTTTTAGGCACTGTAGGGTTCCAGTTTGCTTTACTCACCACAACAATGTATCGTGGCCGGTACTGGATGGTTCCAAAAAGGCCCAAGATTACAATGATGATATGGAAAAAGTTTGCAAGAATGGGAGCCCATTGGTAACCAAGGAAGTCAAATACCTGTCTCTCCAAGGCCAACACCTAAAGAAAACAAAGACATAAGATTATTAGATAATATATGTATACTTAAATATGATGGCTTATGTTTTTCCTAAAGATGTCCTAAAGTGTACACCGTACATGCCAGACAAGCTACAAAAAATTTTGTCAACACTTTAATTTCCAGATGAAGGTGTTTTTAAAAATAAATTGTTTCTTAAGGATGGAGATGCCACAACTCCAAGTTATAAATGTTTCTTCATTCCACAATCATTATGCAAAATTTTCAGTTCACACTTTGAAAGAATAAAGCATTATTTGACGTTTGTAATGGTTTGAATTCAAATAAGGTTGTCTATGTCTATGTTTTGATGTCTTTTGCTGCGTCTGCTTCTTCAGTCCAACTGTTTTCAGTGCTTATGCCTCAATTTTGTTTTACTTGTCAGACAAAAGAGTTATTTCCCCTTCAGGGAAAAATAAAGTCCTTCCAAATCTAAAAAATAAATCTGAATCGAATAAGTTGTTGATACACTTTATTTGTTCAACCTTAGGCACTTCACAATATGTCTATGTCAGGTACCACCAAAAATTACTTAATGTTTCTTTTTTTATAGTTTAGGAAAAAATCCAAACTGAGTGAGTTCAACAAAATTTGATGCATTGCTGAAAACTATTTGGTTTATCATGTTAAATTATCTAAGTGTTAACTGGTCAAAATGAGTGAGTGAGCATATATAAACTTTTCTCCACATACCATTGTTAAAAGTCAATTCAAGAAATTATGTGTTTCTCTGAACAAGCCACGGATCTTGTTCAGACAGTCTCAACAACAACAGCCCAATTGTTTAGCTCCCAATGATGGAAGCAGCCAAAGGGGAGGACTGAAAGTTTTGTAAAACCAATAATGACAGACTTATTGGTGTAAGTCTGAGCTAAAGAAGAGATCATCATTTCTAACCTTTTTGTCAATGGCTCCCAGCAATGAACTTTATGGGACATAAAGTTCATAATAACCTGCATCGACTTTAGGCCTTTATGAAAAAAAAGACAACATGTACACATTTACGCAGTACACACAAGCAATAGCAGAACGAAAAAGTTCACAGTGGAACTCATACTGCAGAGCTGCCTGTTTTAGCTTAGTTTTTGTTTCTGCCACCAGAAAAGAAACTGCAAGTTACTTTTTCCTTAGCCATGTGCAAGATAATTTCCCATCTTTATTCATTTTTATTTGAATCCACATCTAAGTGCAAATTATTTTGTACAACAGAAATCAAAAATATAAAAAAAGCATCTATCAGCATATCATTTAGGGAAAATACACAAAGGGGTTGTAAACCATTTAATTAAAATTCCTGTTCCCGATTCCCGATCCAATTCCATTTCATTCCGAGTGTGTGATGTTGTTTGTGCACCAGTGTGCTCACACAAACAGTGTCTTTCATCACATCCTGACATGTCACTTACAGCCAAACGTTTGAAGATGGATGAGGGAGGAAAGAAATGTCGTCTCTGCTGATACAAGAAGGAACACACACCACTGAACACCCGCACACAACTCACGTACACGCACACACACAGCACTCCCTGTTCATCCTCATGTAGAAGAGCAGGTGACAGCAATTCGAACGCAGTGACATTGGCAGGAGAGGGAGATGATTGAATCCGGAGTGGTAATTAAAAAATATTTATACAGGTAGGGAGTGAAGCAGCAGAGGATGAAGTGATTGAGCCATAGTGCGCATTTAGCTGAATAAAGTGAAGGAATGCCTTTGCTGTAAAACTGAGATAAAGCATAGCCACTTCTGCAAGAAAACATAAGATAAAATGACAGAAAAAAAAAGAAAAAACAAGGGAGGGAAAACAAGAATATGGTTCCAAAAAAAATACAGCTAACTTAAATGACAAAGGTCATCTACTCTTTCTGAATATCACAGAGTAAGACCATTTGGGCAGAAGAAGCTCATGCCTACGGTGAGGTCCAGATATGGGGATTATCATTTTCTTTGAATGTTAGAAGGCAAGTTTCCCCCACTCTTAGGGGAAATTGTTTCCCAGAAATACTTTAAAAAAAGAAACTATGATAATTTCTTATTAAATTTTGTCCTTATTTGTCTTAGATTAGTCTTGTAACATGCTCCGACTCTTTACGGAAAAAGCCATTCAAAAAACAGTTTCAAAATTTAAAGATTTCACCATCGGGGTTTGGAGTTTCATCACGGCGAGTCATTCCACTCGTTGTTTTAAGATAAAACATAACGTGATTTTAGGACTTATGAAAGAGCATGTAAGAAATACTGTCTTCCACCAAACACAAGTCAAAACTGTGTTTGGAAATGTTAAAACATAAAGCTTCAGTAGTGGCCCTGACATCAGTACTACTGAAAATTTATTGGCTATGCTTCAAGCAGGACCCATGCTAGGACACTCTCCAAACCAAACAAGCTTCACGAAATCTTCCAGGAAGTGTGGCTGAATGATAAAGCAAGATAACATTAATCTGGTGGAACAGCCCAGATCTCAACCTATTGCAAATGTAAATACCATGCTTAAAATTGAGCTTCTTGCCAATAAAATGCATCAATTATGTAGAACCTGTGTGAATTTGAGAAAATCCAAAGATTAAAATTCAATCATGTGGACCTAATTTCTGTTTTTAACTTGCAGTGTATGCTGAACTCAACACGCATATCTATTCCTTCCTCTGAAATATTTCCACCAGCTATTGAATTAAAGATGTGTGTAGGCCTAAGAAATGTTAGCCTGTGTGGTCTCCCCTAAGACATGCTACAGTAAGCCCATCACATACGCAGCTAACTCAATAATCCACCGAGATGACAACAATCAATCAAAAAAAAAAAAAAAAGGGCTTCTGCCCGCCCAGACACACAATCAGGCATGCACAATCACACGAAACCCATACGGAACAATTAGTCCACAATTCATGGGAAGTAGGCTGCTGGAGAGTGGGGCGGAATTTGATCAAAAGATACCAATGCTCTTCCAGGAATAAAGCGCCGGCTACATAACCGGCCCGTAAAAGCCTTCCACCGACCTCCGGCGAGCACAAATCACTCCCTATGGAGCGACGGAATCCCTTTCTGTGCATTTTGGGTTTGAGTGTGTGTCTGTGTGGAGAAGCAAGCTGCCCACATAAATGACTCCTCCCAAGATAAATACTCAGGGCAATATAGCAGGATGCAACAAGCCTCTTCCACCCTTTCGCTACATTCATCGTCATCTCTGCTCTCACTGTAGCTGTTTTCTTAATCTATTTATAACTCTCCCAAAACCCATCACTCACTCAGTTCTTGAGCCATGTGATGCCAGATTAGGATCACAGAGCTCAATCCTGCTCTTTCTGTCAGATTATATTAGCCGGCGCGTACGCTCAGGTGTGCATAAAGTGGCAAACAGAGCAGAAAAGGAAATTCGAGTCGACAGTTTTTCTCACCATAATCCCCAAAACATTTCAGGCTTCACCGCCTTCTTTGACATGCCACGAAGGAGAAGAAGGAGAGAGGGAAGTAAGAATGATGAGCGGATCAGAGCCAGTGGAAGAGAGAAAAATAGGAAAATAGGAGGAAAAAACACTTGATCTGCATAGTTGGAAAGCTAATTAAGACATGCATGTGTATTCGAGATAAGCAGCTGAAATCCTAAAAAAAAAAGAAAGAAAAAAAATCCAGCCTGGGTTTCAGCACGTTGCAGTCTTTGTTCACAACAGGTAGAAGTTGTAGATGAGGTAGTGACTGCACCGCTCCCTCGGAGCGAGAGGACAGCTGTGACTGGTGACCCCTCTCATTTCCACACCTCTTCACCTTAGCCCGCAGATATTATAAATCCCATCAGTGCCTCTCTTTCTCTGGGAGTCGTCTGTGAAATGTCCTCAGGTAACGTGTTACTGGCTGTGTCATCAGGAAGTGTGAGCTTGTGCCTGTCAATTCTATGTGACTTCAGGCAGCATGACTCAGTCTCCTCTGTGTTCAAGGGTATGACTCTTATACAGAGGGGATGACAGTGAGGATTCAAGACAGATGTGAGGGGTTGCTCTTAGGACAGATAATTATTTGGTGTCTCTTTTTTTTTCCTCTCTAGCTTTAACAAACGGTTGATTTTGTTTAAGTTCAACAGATTAGCCGAACTGGCTGAGCCTGAAAAACTAAAACACAAGGGTAAATGATCTGTAATTCCCAAATGATTACTGTCGTTTCATGGTCGCCTTTCACTCCAGCTGGTATTTTATGTGCTGCCTCTAGTCACTGAATAAAGATTTTAAAAAATGCACACCACGGTACATTTAAAAAAAGTCAGTTATGCTCTGATTCATACTTTTCTTCACCACTGCTGGAGTTTTTTTAAAAATATATATCCTTCTTTTATGCAAGAAAAGGAACATTCTTCTTTAGTGAAGCTTCCTCAGTGCTTTTGAGTTTTGGAAGATAAAATCACCCTGAGGAGGCGAACAAGGTCGAAGGTTCACATCTAAGTTAATAAAGTTGTTAATATTAACTCTTTCTGGTTGGTAAAAACTGGAAACCTTGATTTCATGTGAAAAGAGCAAATTTTTGGTGGAAAAGGAGATCTAAGAAAGCAGAATAAAAGCACAAAACCTGCGGAAATTTGTACAGCCACCATATCACAAACAGTGACATCAGTAACGTGTTACAAAGTAGTTATTCAGTAATGAGTTACAAAGTACAGCAATACCAGACCACTTTTTTCAGTAACGAGTAATCTAACGAGTTACTGTTTCAAATCTAGTAATCAGATTAAAGTCACTTACCCAAATCACTGTGCATTATTGCGCTACTATTGCGCTACTAATTTGTACAACCACCATATCACAGCCCCGCTGTTAACCCTTAGACACCGATGTTGCAAAGGTTGGGACTGTGATTTCAAATAAAAGACTAAATTTACTAGGGCCCCATAAGATAACACAAAGACATGACTGTTGCAAAATAACTGTGTGCAGGATTCATTGCTTAGACAACAATAAATATAAGCTAAAGAAATAAATTATTCTTCAATTTTCTTGAAGCTCTGATTCCAGACAGCCCATTCTTGAATCTCCCCTAAACTCTTCAATAGATTTTTCTTCACAATATACAAGTCTGTGGTCATTTCTTGTGATTTGTCACATATTTTTACTGCATGTTTTCTTCCACTTAAACTTTCCAGTAATATGCTTAGACATATTACACTTTGAAAAGCCAGCTTCTATAGCAATAATGCTGGGTGACTTACCCTCCCTGTGGATGATCTTAGTCACTGTGTACTGGACAACTGTGAAGTCATCAGTCTTTGCTGAACATGGCCACACCATGGCCATTATAATATATTTCTGAATTAAAATGCAGCATGCATTATTGGTACATAATATTCAAATAAAAAATATCACTATGTGTGATGAATATATTTGTTATTGTTATTCTGGATACTGAGATGAGACTGCACAAGTTACAACATTCTAGTAAAACTTATGAATGTTTTAATAAACTTCTAGAAATTATACCATGCTTAAGGTAAGGTATTAGAGTTAAAAAGTTTTGGACAAATGCAATTTTTATATGTATATGGTCATAATTTACTTTAATTTGTATACTAATTTTAAAAAGCCTAATTTTGATCACTTGTCTTTAAAACAAAGTTAGAAGATTTGAACATAATGCATTGCAACATTTTAGGCAGAAAAAAGATTTGGTGATATTCAAAATTATATAAAAAAAACAAAAAAAAAATTATGTCATCATGAAAAAAGGCTTTTCATCAAATTCTAAAGTATAAATCCCTGAGCTACGCTGTTTACGTTGATATAAAATAGAAAACACACCCTCTGCTAATGTTTCATATATAAATAATCTGGTTATAACTGTGGTTTTATATTATGTGATTTTGTATGCTTTCTTTCATCTTTATTACTGAACACTCCAGTTAGCACCTATGACTATTACTGCTGTTACCTACAAGGTAACCTCAGCAGAAGATCTACTAAAATGGCTCTGTACTTTCACTCCCTAGGTTCAGGCTAAAACAGTTAAAAAGGGACATTCGGAAGTAGCCGCCCTGCTCTGACAAAAACAGGCTGCAGTCATATGCCACATTGGTGTCTGACACTTTTCAAATGTCCTCTACTTTGGCAAGGCTTTTTTATGCTTTTTCTCCCCCGGAAGACACTAAGACACTTCTTTAAAACATTCTCGAATCTAATTTTTCACCTCCTGCCAGGGTAAAGTTATTCAGCCCTGGTGACTGCCTGGGCCCAATGAAAGTGTGTGACTAATGGTGTCAATCTCAGTTTGTGTGTTGGGGTGTATGCGTGTGTATGTGTGGCTTTCAATGGACACATGGTGAGCTGGATAGATGGATAGCCCTCAGTGGCGCTTGGCCTACCAGAGAGACACAGGGATTAACAGGCAGGGTGCTTTCATAAGCCACTTTCTTCTTTTCTGTTTGAAATACGGTCTTCACGGTGAAACACAAATCACCAACTCCCTTTAAGTACCTCTCACTTTAGAAGTTGACGCTAAAAACACTTTAATAACAGGGGTGGGTTATTTTCAATAAAAGTAAAGTGAATTAATTTAACAGCACATTTTTTAGGATAAAATTTATCCAGTACTCCCCCTGCTAGTAACAAGCTAATATTATATCCTTGCCAATATAGGAACATAAAAGAATCCAGCCTCAGAAGACTATACACACTTTGAAGTAAATTTCCCTCGGGACATTAACTACTTTCAACTTTTACCTTTGTGTTGTCTGAATTGTGCTGTAAAGCTCTCTGCAGTAAAGCAGCCTTAAGTTTATGATTTGAACTAATTAAATTTGGTGACTTTAGGTCATTTTAACAGAAGGGCAATTTTAGTGAACTTTAACTCAGTGACACAGCATCGCTGAAAAATCAATTTCAGTCACAGTTTCAATTTTGGCTGTGTGAAGTAGTTAGTTCAAATGGAGCATGAGAAAAAGAAGAAGAAACAGAATTTAAGTGATTTTGAATGTGGTACAGCTGTAGATGATCTACTAGGAGTTTCACACACAACCATCTCTTGGGTTTACAGCGAGTGGCCCAAAAGAACAACAAATGCAGTGACGTTGTTGATGTCAGAGGTCAGGAAATTATGAACAGACTGATTTGAGATGATACATAGGCAACAACAAACCAAATACAAACTTCTTACAACCAAGATTTCTTGAAGAGGAAGGGCTACAGCAGAAGAGGCCCATACAGGTGCCACTTCTATCAGCTTGGAACAGGAACTGAGGCTAAAATTCATACAGGTTCACCATAACTGGACAATAAAGGACTGAAAAACCATAGCCTGATTCAAAAAGTTTCAAACTGTTACTGGACCTCAGTCCAGCAGAGCACGGTTGGTATGTAGTAGAGCACGAGACATGCAGCACAGACTGGCAGCTGATAAATCTGTAGCATCCGTTTCATGGCATCATTTTCACATTAACACAAATATCTGAGAAACATTTGTGATACCTATTTCTGTCTATAAAGATGGGGTCTCCAGACAGATACTACCACAATATATCTTATGAAGTAGCTGGTCAGCGCATGGTGAGGTCGTGTTGTCAGTTTCTGCTGCATGTGTTAGATTCAGTCTTAAAATGCAGAAGTTTTGTTTCTCTGCCCAATTAGATTCAGTCTTAAATTACTTGTGTCTTGAAATTCAAATCAATTCAGTTTTATTCAATTTAGATTATAAAAGAAATAACCTAAAGGAAAATTAAAAATTGTAACAACACAAACTGAAAGCTTCAGTTAATTGTTACAGTTTCAAAGCCTGAGCCCGAACTTGTTCTCAGTCTGACTCAACACCTCCATGCTCAGGTTTTGACAATAGGCTGTATCCCAGCAGTAATAATTAGCAATGCTTGTTGTTCTGAGTAAAAGCATCCATGTGTTTAATCTCTCACAGGATTAACAGGATTGTGCATGTTGCTTATACCGCAGTGTTACACGCTTAGGAAGGCGATGTTGGAGAATTATTTTCTGACAGAATTATGGCTGTCAATTCAACTGAAACAAAAGGCTCATACACAATAGTCTGACAAGAGTATTAGTCTTAGTTAGTAGTGATATTTAGATAAAGATACACCCTAAGTACAATGTACAGCAACAGCAGATGTTGCAATTTCTTTTGTGACTCAGGTACCAACATATTTGTTTAAAGTTTGTAGCTTGGATCTCCCTACATATTTATCGCAAAAAAACAAAGAACTGAGAACTCATCAGTCGCTTGTGAAACAAGGACTAAAACCCCAAAGTTGAGGAGGAAAATTTGATTGAGATGAATATGCATTCAGCTGAGTGTGATCTGTCAAGATAGTCATCACAGCTGTGGAACTCCCAAAGCAATTTATTCAGTGCCACACTATAACAAATGACACCAATGGAACCATTGGAATGGAAAGAGAGAAATGGGCTCTCAAACAGTCCCAGTTTTATCTCCATTATGGCTGAATATTGCAGCGTCGCCGATGTGGAACACACACACAGATGCGCCACCGTGAGCCTGTGCCTGGATGGGAGCGTCGACACGCTCGCATCTGCCAGCCCAGTGTTTTCACTATAACCACAACATTAATGGTGTGTTAAATTGAACACATTAAAATGGAGACTGGTTGTAATAAAGGTCACCTGGGAATGAGAGGAGTGGTGGGGTGGAGGGGTTTGCCACAAGCACACACATATTATTAAAACCAACATGCTGAGTGCATGAATGCTGATTCAAAACTGAAAAAGAAGTTAGCGCTGATAAGCAACAGGGAAGGCTTAATTTATTTCAACATGTGATTAGGTTTTAAACTGAGGTTGTAAAAAGAGGGAGCTGGATATGAAAAATCCCCAGCTGGATGTGACTAAAGAATAGGGATCAAAATAGAAATCTTTGCAGTGACAGCTGCTCTAAGAGAAGGATGTATAACCCCTTAAGTTTGCAGCAATCTAACCCACAGATGTTGTCTGCATTCATCTCTCTTCTAAGGATGCCAACTTGATTTAAATCATATGCTTTCTGTTGCAGGCCATAAAAATGGGAGAATGAAGAAAAGTAGAACTTTAAATTTAAAAAAAGGCGAGTGAAAAGAAAACATGGAGACCTCAGATATCTGGGGTCAAACTTGTTATTAGCTCAAAGGGAGAGGTTGAGCCTTCTCCCATGCCCCAGTTCCTTTCTCCCTCTCGCCTTTTACGTACCTTTCTATCTAGCCAAAATCTCCAGAGGCTCTCTTAAATCAAATGGCAATCAATAATTTAAACATATTCCAACCTCTGATCTCAGCAGGGGGCGATGTGCGGGGGGCACGGTGGGGCTAGTGCCGTAAAATGGGAGGGAAAAGGAGATACCTGACAGCTTTGTTAGCTTTTTGCATTCATAAAACATTCAAGCAGAGCTTCACCTCCAAAAAAAAACCCAGGTGAGATGATGACATACTGAAGCTCCAGAGGTAGGGGATGTGTGTGTGAATGTGTTAAGGAGTCACCTTGCCCTGTGACTCAGTGGAAGCCTCTGTTTAATCAACGTCTTTTGATGGGGCTTTTTTTCTTTTTTTTTGCAGCTAAGGCCAGACATGACCTGTCAGGATCTGCTCTTCCGTGGATGAGGGCTGTTCAAGCGAAGCAATCAAGGCAGCCTGGGCCAAGACCACAATCAGCGCGGAACACCAGGGGTCCGACTGACAGCAAGCTACCACTAAACACACACATACTGGGGCTAATTATGGCAACCTGTCTGACCTTCAAAAAGAAAATAGTAAATACCCAGAGACAATGTAAGGCAAGGCTGAGACTTAATGCAGTTTCTCTGGTAAACAGTCTATTGGAGAAGTCTGTATTTAAAATAAGTGACATTTTTATACAAGGACCGAACAAGCAGTATTTTACAATTTGCATTGAGATAACGGAGAAGCTTTTTTTCTTTTCTTTGAATCTCAGCTCATCTGCCACAACATTTGGACGGTTCAACCTTTGGTGGATTGTTGGTGCAAAAGCAGCCACTAACAACTCCAAAATCATTGTTGATTAGAAAGATGAGTTGTTGTTTTTTTTTCCTCTGTGATTGAATTTCTTGCTCCAGATCTATCCATTGTTGAAAGAAAACAACCTGCAGTTTTCCTGGAGTCATGTGCCAGACACAGCACATATGTTGATGAGAGATGTTTAAGCCTCAACTTTTTGGCTTAAAATTATATGTTTAGTGGAAAACAATCCAAACACAGAAATATGGTGATGGCAGCATCACGCTGTGGGGAGGTTTTTTTCTTAGGCAGGGACAAGGGAGCTGGCCAGAGATGAATTTAGTGCATATAGCAATTATTTTGGAAAACCTATTAGAGGCCACAAAATACTTGAAACTGTAGAAGTCTTAACTTCCAGAACAACAATGCATCTAAACATACATCTAAAGCTACAATGCAGTTTAGATCTGCAATATAAGGATCAGAACTTAAAGTCTATTGAGACTTGAAATTTGCTGTTTATTGCCACTCTGAATCCCATCTGACTGAGCTTTGTTATTTTGTTGAGCAGTACGGGGAAAAGTTTCAGCCTTTTGATGTGCAAAGTTGGTAGCGAGACAGCCTAAAAGACTTGGGGTATAACTGCAGCAAAAGTTGGTTCTAACAAAGTATTGACTTGGTGGTGAATACAAATGCATAGCACGCTTCTTAGATCTCTATTAAAAGCGAAAGGAAAGTCACATATCAAGAAACAATATAAGAATACAAACACTGCTCCCATTTCATTTACAGTCTGGCCAATATGGTAATCAATGTAGGCAGATGCTTGCATTTTTAGAAATCACACACTGCTCAGACTAAATTAGACCAAAGGTTTCCCATAAAAAATGGAAATGACTAAAGAAACCATTGGATCTCAGAGAACTCTCTCTATAAAACCTGCTCCGTCCAACACAAAGAGAGAAAATTTATTCCCGCAAGGATAAATCAGATAGCGATCCTTTCTTTGTTTGCCACTATCGCCACGAACTAAAGCAAACACCAAACAAATGGGTTGTTGCCCCTGATAGTATGAATCACAGCCTGGAAAAGGGTTATAAAAACTCAATAGAAACCCCAGGAAGGCAAAGACAGAGAAGAAAATAGAGAGATAAAAGAGCTGTGAGCATTTAATCTCCTCCTACCGGTATATCTCTTCTATCAACCTGGGGGTGCTGAAGAAATACAGTTGATTATCATTAATCACACTACACTCCAGCACAGGCGTGATAAAGACGTTACACACTCTCTGCAAAACACCCAACCAACAAGTTACTCTGCACAGATGTCTGCATCTCAAATACTGTTGCACTTCACAGCAGCATCTTTCACATTTCTAATCCCACCATGTTATGATCTATTACCTCTGCTGGGAACTGGTGAGGAACGACAGGATTATCCAACGGCGCTAACCGTAACTCCCTGCTCTGCAGGCCTGACAGCATATAGTGTTTTACTGCCATGCAGGTTGTTTCAGCTCTAGTAATAACCCTTAATTACAACAGGGTGACAAAGTAATATATGAGGTAAGGTCAGGGCATTTTGTGTGCGCACACTTAAATTCAAGCTGAATATCAATACAAATTGATACATTTCAAATTGTACTGATATATATATATATATATATATATAAATATCAGTGGCATACATGCATCAGGAAATTTGCATTTTACTGCTCTTGTGAAGCAAATCATCCAAGTCCTTGCATATGCAGGAAAACAATGACACATTCAGATAAAACAGATTTGTTATTTAGCTAAATAAATCAAAGAATAGAGGAAAGGAAGCCAAGCGACATGCATGCAAGTATTCTTGGTGGAAAACACTCTAATGGTTTAAAAAGAAAAGAAAAAAAAACAATAAGGGCTTGTGTCACTGAAACTTACATATATTATCATTACTTAATATGTTCTTTGGGGGATTTACTGATCCCCACACAAAAATCAGAGGCTGATGATCAGTGTTTAGGGCTAAGCGCATTTAAAAACATCAAATTCCTTCTGGTTGCCAGTCTGAGATTTAAAATGAGTGCTCTTTGCTCTACATCATGTTCAAAAGTCCAAACCTAGAACCTTAAAACAATTGTTTAGTTTATCTCACATTCTGTTTTAAATTTCACACTTTACCAAAAAAGTCCATTCTTTAACCCAAAGGACTCTCTAATTATATTAACGCTTACATTTTCAACAGTTCAATAAAAAAGAAAATCCCAAATCTACCTGCTAGCTACAATTAAGCCCTGAACAGGTAGACTTCAAAACTTAAACTTTAAAATGAAGTCAATATTAACTGGTTTTGTAGTGCTATAGTAGCACTTTTCTCTAAAGCAAACATAACTTTATGAAATATTTCCTCTGAGTCAGCACTGCTGTGGATCTTTGCTTTGGAACACATTTTCTGACTCGCTAGGCTAATGTTAGCTTGCTTTGCTCTAGTTTAATACGACTCGTTGATAAAAGCAGCTCATAGCTTGTCTTCCTTGCACTTTTGATTTACCAGGTGTGGCCAAAACTTGTAAAAAGAGATCCTTCATATTTCACAAGCTAAGTGATTTCTGCAAAAATTGTAATTATTGATGACTAATGTGTTATAGCTGCAAGCTGTGCTGCGTTCATGTGTCTATTGGTTTAGAGTGCTGCTCTAAAAGATGTGAAATGACTTTTGATTGACCCTGTTCAGTCCAATTCTGGAACCAAGTTTGTGCCTTAAGAATCATTTTTGGAGTCATAAATCTAATCGGTTACTATAAATCTTGTCTGGAGCTCAGAATAGAAACAAAAGATCTCAATCAGTTGAAAGACTGAAATCTTTCAACTGGTCTCAATCTCCCACAAGGAAAATCATTTGCAAAATATTTTTCCATCTGTTTTATGAATAATAACAACTACAAAAACACCTTAAACATGGACAAAGCTTTCTTATGAGGAACTTTTTAAAACTTTTTCTGCCAAACTTTTCCAGTTCAACACCCCTCTGCGGCATCTGTTCTTTCTCACAAGAGATCAAATGAAACTTCTATTTTAACTTGTCTTCCAAAATCTCTCAAGAGTTGCTTGTGCATCACAAAGGCTTTTACACAAAGGCTTTAATCTTCACCCAACATCAGACCTTGTAACCTTTCCCTCACAGTAAGGAATGTGCAGTTGTAATTCTGGGCGTGTCTGAGAATGAGAAACGGTTCATGAACCGCTGGTGTGTGTGTTCTGTCTATCACAGCAATTAGTTCATTCAGGGAAAATAGAGTGCCGATCTGGGAGAGTGTGTTTGTCTGCCCTGGGAGTGTACCTACATGAAATTCTCACCAAATGATAACTCTGAGTGAAAACGTCCCACTTTTGAGATATGGATAAAAAGATTTACATAAAAAATTGTTTAAAAACAGGTTGCCAGCAGTCTTTGAAAATGTCTTTGCCCACTAAAACAACAGATTCAAGAATGTGACAGAAATTCCTGTGAACTCAGACCAACACAACATAGTTACTATCAGATTATTTCCAGTTAAAATCCAAGTAATTTAACTCAAAACAGATTGGAATAAGAATGAATTTTAAATAAACCACGCTGATATAAACCACAGACAGTGTCAGAAAACTAATGCGACAGTCAATAATCTTGTAACAGCGATCACATTTTTGTGACATCATACCCAACAGTATGGAAAAGGAGAACTCAAACTATTATTTAGGTTAATGTTTTGCCAGCACAGACTTCAACTTGCATCTAGAGTAAGAGGAAAGGACGGGAGGGTTCTCTTCGGGATTAAAACCCAGTGTTGTACATCCACAACATCACATTTTACAGTGGCTGCATGTTGAAAATTTATTTAAACCACTTGTAACTCTAAAGAACTTTTTAAATAAAGAAACACTGCAACACATTTTCTAGAGGAACAGCAGCCACTTGCAATCCATTCTTTTAACCTTGCAATCGATAAACAATAAACACTCCTGGGGGGTTATCAATTTTCTTATTCTCTCAAAACATAAACAATGTAAAATCTTGCAACGTTTACATTTACAAGACTTTGATGAGGACATTAATCTGATCTGCCTCTGGCTTCTGCAGTGGAAACAACAAAAGCTCCTGGAAAACTTTCTTGCAACAGAAAAGGCATATTTCTAGGAGAAGAACCGCTTCCAAGAACAAGGATAGTTTATCTGTGATGTTTAGATTAAAATAAAATTGTTATTGATTTATTGATTTTTAACTGTAACATTTAAGAAAAAAACAGTTATTTATTTATGGGTACAAATAAAACCAATCACAACACCTGTGGATGATTAACATATTTTTAAGAAAATATGTGATGCTGCTGCTCTGTCTGCGTAAAACATGTTTCTCTTTTTTCTCTTCTGTGAATGTCACAAACTTCTTCTAACATTGATAGTAATACATCTCTGTTTCTGAGTATAAATGCTGTGAAATGCTGAGAACCCTATAGTTGTGCAGAGGGTTTTAATCCTGAAGAAGCTGTTGCTCCTTCTCTCACCTCAGAGCACAGAAGTCTGTGAAAACCCCATCAAAATTTGCTCCTGTGACATTTACAATGACGGCAAATAAGCCTGAGAAAAAGCACTCAGTGTTTCACAGTCAAAACACACCTTGAGTGTTGAGTTCCTTTAGTTTACACACTTTGACTGTCAGCGTTCTATATTTTTAACAACTCAGTTTGTCTTTCTTGTAAGCTCAGGACAACTGTAGCTTCTATCCAAGGAGCCACAAGCTTCATTTACAACCACATCATGTCCAGCTGCTAACATTTACAATAGTCCTGTTTTTTTTTTTTTCTTTTTTAACCAATCAAAACTTTTCCACTCTGGGTCAACTTCAGGGCATCACCTTAAGCTACCAACCCACTGAGACAAAAAAAAAGAGAAAAACTGAGCTTACTTGTGTCTCTGAGTACAAACAAATCATTACAGAGATAGGGCTTCCAGCCAGTACTTGCTACTCTCCAGGGCTGATCAGGATCCTGACAACCATCCAGCATTGCTGTCTGCAACAGTTAGGCAGCAAAGGGAAAAAGGAACTGAGGCATTTCGATCAATATAGGCTCATTATCTGCTGCCTTCTGTCCCAGAGAGATGAGTCCCAGCGCTCGGCCGGCCTGTTGATGAGCAGAGCGCACCGCAATTCAATTAGGGTATGGCCGAGATGCCAAAAGAGGTTTGATCAAAGCACTCTGTTGAGCTAATTAGCTCACGCTGTGGTTTACGAGGGCTATTTTTACATCTGAGGAGAAGACTGCGCTGTTTTGTTAATGGCAGTTTTTCTTGTTTTACAGTGAATTGGGCAGGGAATAACCTGGCTCATTGTGGATTCATAGGTATAAGCCAAGAGAGAGCAAGGTGTCCCTGGTGCTGCTCAGAGCACACCCCTACATGTATATTCATGCAGACAAAACACATACACAACCAGAAGGTCCTTCAAAGGGCCACAAAAGGGCTTAACACAACCCCCTTTTCCACAGATCACACTTGTCAGCACGGAGGTGTGTTTGTGACAGGAAATGTGAGGTTATCAAGAAACAGCGGCGAGGAGGAAACGAAGCCGTCCGCAGAAATATTCAGGGGCTTTTTAAGGTACCAGCTGACATCTATATAAATCACGTTAAAAATGGTTGACCTCCTTCGTTTTGATGAGGCAAAACAATCTGAGGCTTGCAAAGGAAAAACAGGTGTGTTGCTTGAGTATTACTTAAGAGACTTGGACACAATTTTAAGAGTTGATAATTGAGTTTCTTGTGTCTGATTCTGTCATATGTTACTATAATGTCAGAAGTCTTCTATCCCTATCTATTTGACTTATTTTAACAGTGAAGGTATTGTCACATGAGCTCAGTTATGCTGAGGAGATTTTTAAAATATCCTTTAATATGATCGTCCCTGTTATTTTTCTGTCATAATGCAAAATGTCACATCACATTTATAAGTGATTTAATGATTACATTTAAGGTAATATTTGTCAAAACCTAAAAAATAGACGTCATGGTAGAGTTGCATTATTTGACTTTGTGGGTGAAATGTGGCTGGTGTACCTATTCTTAAAGCAAAGAGAGAAAAAAGGGATTCAATTAGACTCATGCAAATATGTGTCTCTGATATAAAAGTTATAAAGCAAAATATTCTAGCAAATGAAAAATAAACCCCCTTGTCAAAAACAATAAGTTAAACAGTTCCACTTTCTTAAGATACAGCATAATTTGGGCAGTATGAAGCAGAAATAATGCATTAGATTGTCAGCGTCATAATTCTACATAAATAACTTGAGGAATAGCAGCGTCCAGAAACTTAATTTAACCCACAGAAAAGCTAGAAGTGATGGTATGGTTAATAGTTAAATAAGATAATGGATGAAAAGAAAACCTTCATTGTATTAGTGCATGCCCCTTCGTCTCCACTCAGTTTCTGTTTTGAATTACTTCATGCATGATACAATACATCAAAAACCTCCCTGTTTGTCTCTTTGAAAGGAGCGTTTTATTGCTTTCTCAGATGTTGAGAGTGGCGTTTTACTCGATGGCATGACCGAGCTCACTTTTAATGCCACCATAAATTACACTGTCACGCTCCGTCAAGTAAACTCTGCTCCATCAGGGATGGAGAAAAAGGCCAGCCTGAGGAGCATCATTTGAGACTTCACTACAATCCTTTTAATGTTACTTTCAGTGAATTTATGAACTGAGTGATGCTTCATTGGTTTCACATGCGTCAGTATATGACGTTTCCTGATGAACACAACTCCCAACCATTAAGATCATTCTGTTAATGCAGGTTTCACCTTTATTTACATAGAAAGGTGGCAGCTTCAGGGGGTCATGCTGGGTGAGGTTTACTGTGAGTAGCAAACCTTGAATAAGTGTGGTGTTGGGCCCCCGTGGTGCTCTCTCAACAAAGAGTGGGATCTTAATCACATTATTCAGAGTGGAGTTCGTGAATGTTCTTCAGACCAGCATGTTTTCTTTCTATTAAGAGGACTTCAAACAAAAAAACTGCACTTTAAAAAAAATAAATAAATAAACCCCAAAATCGAGAAATTTCAGTCTGTTCCCACATTAAAGCTGTTTTCCCATTTTCAAAAGTAGCAAAAACAAGTGCACAAACTTACCAGTTGTAAAGTGCAAAAAAAAATGAGAGTGCATCGTCCGCTGCAGCAGCCCATTGTGTCAGCGGAGGGAAACGCGGCGACTCTATCAAGGACTTGGTATCGAGCTCTCGGCGTGCCGTCCAGACTCAGTCTTGATCCAAACACCGGCTTTGTCCCATCCTCCTCCGGCGCCTTTTTAACTGAGCCCTGGGAACAGCGGCCAGAGTCGGCTGCCTCCGGTCTGGGTTGCTCCGGCAGTGTCTATTTACCTCCGCTCTGGCCGACCGGTCGCACTGGAGGTGACTGGCTGGGAGACTGGGAGCAAGCCGGTGTGTGTAAAAAAAAAAAAAAAAAGAGGAGGAGGGGCAGGGAGGAGGTGGGAGGTGGTCGCAGTGGCACTGGTGGGGCAGACAGACTGAATGACTGACTGAGGGCGTCATCGGGCAGCGATTTATGGCAGCATCAAGAAATAATAATAATAACAACAATAATAATATTAATAATAATAGTTATCATTATTATATAAGTATTTTTTAAATATATATTAGTAAGAATATTATTATTAATAATCGTATTTTCACTCATTTTTATTTAAAAAAAAATGAAACATCTATTTAAAAGTAGATGTTTTCATGTCTGTGTGTAACAGGGCTAGTGTTGTTAATTAAGCGTACAAGCTATTTAATAATGACTTTAGTTCCTTGGGGTCAGGACATTATCTAACCCCTTCAAAAAATGTGGAGAAGTGGCGCCATCTGGTGGCGAATAAGAGAGAATACGAAGCACACAAGGGGTTATATTCAGTGTTCTAGCGGATTGCTTTTGGACGCCTTCGGACTTGGTGGACCGAGTTCAAACTGGACAGTTTGATAAGAAAACCCTATGGGAGTTTGAATGGTACATTCAACATATGGAGACACATAGTTTTTCTGTAGTATTAGCTTTATTGAGGAGCTCTGTAATACACATTGTACATTTCTTCTGGCATAATAGGAATATTTAAGGACACTGATCATCACATATTTATATCTATAGTTATGAACTGCAAATCAGTTTGTTTTAATGTGTAGTTCCTTGGATCAGCTCTTTCTGTAAAACAATGTTTTGTTCCCATCGATTTTTCAAAGTGTAATTTTGTAACTTTTTCTGATGGAAAAAATTACTGGGATAAGAATATTTGTTTGACATTTGAATGTAACTTAAAATAAAAATGCCTTTAAACATCTCTCCCTGTTAACCTCATGCTCGTCACAACGAGGGTGGCTCCCACTACTTTCCTCAACAGATTCATAAATGTTTCAGGCTTTTGAGGGCTGACCGGGGAAAGACTTCGCATCTAATTTCATCACACACTCCTCCGTTCTGTTCCTTTTAAAGCTCCTCTCCTCTTCTTTTGGCATCCTTCAGCTACACTGCCCTGCCCACCTGCATTCGGGCTGGCCCAGAAGGAACTCCCTCCTCTCAACGTTGCCAAAAATAAACACCAGGGTAGTCCCTATGGAAGTCGACAGAAGGGAGTCACTTAACGTTTTAGGAACTTTAAGTCTATGCACCTGTGCCTGTGTGATTTTTTTTTTTATTTATTGAATAATCACTGGTTAGTAGGTACACATAATTTTATGTAGTTCAGTTTTTATTGGAGGAGCATAAATTTACACTTAAAAACAGAAAATTTCAGGAAAAATCTGAGGTCCCAAATCTACTATTGCTGCTGGAGTAAAAAAAAAAAAAAAAAAAAACTCATTTATTTGAGGGTTCTAATGAAGCAAAGATCAACATACATGTACAGCCCATCTCTTTAGCTGTTGTTTCTTTGTAGCTTTTTATGATTTGCCAGTATGCTATGGATCTTTATCCTGGATCATCTGAGACATTTTTGTTTTCTAAGTCCTTAATTTATTTTTAGATATTTGACTAGTTATGCATTTAAACAGTGGGTTAAACTATGTATTCTAAAAAGGTTTGTAAGGTCCGGCCTCTCTAACAACAAGCACTGAAGATTTAGTTTTACCTTGGTTGACATCTATTGGAGTTTTGATAGTTCAATTTTTCAGAGTTTTTTATTATTAGTTTATTACCTTTTTTTTTTCTTTTTTTTTTTTACAAGGTTTTATACTTATTTACCAGAACTGCTAATAAATGTTAGTGGCACTGTGATGATTTCAGTAACTCAGCAACTGGATGTCTTTTGAAATTGCATTTCCAGTCTTTATTGCATCAGCTGGATTTAAAAATATAAACACTCTTTAATTAAGGGTTGTCAATTTATATGAATCTTTATGCAAATAATGAATATTCTTAGGTCTTCATAAGACTTTAAGATTTTAATACACGTTACTTTAAACAAGTCAGAGCAGGAAGTAGGCTTGCAACCAGAACACAACTGTTCCTTGCATGCACAATGTTCACAGCTGCATTTCTTATGAGAACATCATAGTGTGTACCAGAAGATTATGAATGCGTGTGTGTGTGTGTGCGTGTGCATGTGCATGTGTGAGTGTGTGTTCGGGGATAGCTGAAATAAGGTCAGTGTTATAGTTCTGACTATTTGAAAGCCTGATGGAGACTCTACTGTGTTCCCGTTTTGCTCGACACCTCCTTTTCTCCTTACTCTTTGTTCGTGCGTGTGTGTGTGTTTCTCGACCATTTCTTTCATGACAAGTGCGGCCCTCTGGGGCTGCTGTTCTCCACAAAGACGTTAATATGAAGCGACAGGACAGCCAGTGGCGTTCTGCTTGGAGGGGACTTGCTTTGTGGAGGAGACCTGAGAGTCTGTCTCATAGTGGACAACAATAGAAAAAAAAGACCTTCGAAGGACAGAGTTTTTTCTTCTTTCTGAATGCATCTTAGTGCTGTCATTTTTATTTCCACTATGATTGTCTGTCTCTCTTTTTCTTTCTCTTTTTTCCACACATTTCAGAGATTATGCAGACCTTCATGATTCCTCATGCAGACACACTCAAGACAAGTATGTTTGCTGGTGATTAAACATCCAGTTCATCCTTTCTACGGCAGATATATGACAGCAGAGTTAATTGTATCCACTCTCACACGTAGGAGTTTGAACAAATCAATTTCCAAAATGACTATAGTGACCTAGAATTCATCTTAGACTGAAATGATTGTATAATTCATGTTGAAATACTGTGAGTCTCATGAGGGCCTGCTTTGGGTGACAGAAACAGGTCAATTTTCATTGGCTGAAGTCTGCTTTATTACTAAATCGGAACTAAAACAAGCTGCTCTGTTCGGCGTTTCAAACAACAGCATCAACACAAACTTGCTGACTTGCCTCAAAATTGTTGCCATTGCTGGTTGTTGAACAAGCACATGAATGCTTTCTTTATTTAGGTCCATCTAATGAAACTTTAATATCATACATGTGGCTCTGGATGTAACAAGGAGACAGATTCTGTACTGATTTTTTTCCTTTTTGTTCCACCAACATACCCGACTTAATGAAGAATAAATACAAAGGACGATATGAGGAGGATGTCAATAATTCATGACTGGATTATGCTTTGCTGAGGAAATATTGGTGGAATCCTTTTAACATCTGATGTTGTTCTAATGTTTGCCGCTTGGGGGCCTTCTTACTGGGGCCGTTTTAAATTGAAAGGTGGTGCGTCAAAGGAAACACAAGCGAAAGAAAACAGGACATTGGGAGGTTTTACTTCAAAATAAAAGAAACATGAGCTGTGGTGGCCTTAAGGTGGATTTATAACACAAAACAAGATGAATCATATTTGTGCAAATATTTAAAGTACTCCTATTAGACGGTGATTTATTAAATTCACATATACAGACAAGGACAAATTTGTACCGTAAAAGCTCCTTAAAATATTGTTTTTTTTCTCCTTAACTGGGAGCTACTTTTCAAGAGCCATTCAGTTGATTTAAAGGGAGATAACACCATACTGTGCATTTTGACATTACTGTCTTCATCATACAAAATTTACAAAAATTTGTATGATTAGTATGAACTCCATAGGTGTCTATGGAGTTCAGATATCTGAACTCCATAGTTCAGATAGAATACAGTAATACATACTGTAATACATATCAATACCTGTTGTCCCGAGGTTTGAAGAATATCTTTCACCCAGAGAAGATTAAACTAGACATTTTTGGTCATTCACATCCACTCTGTCAGCCCTTAAAGTCTGAGATATCTTGTGCAGTTTGCTCAGAAAGAATGAGAGTAACAAGTTGGCAAAGAACAAAGTGAGGAAAAGTGGTCAGTGTTGCTTAGGTCAGTTTTGTTACGTTAACCAGTTAGTTTGCAATTATAAGTTGATGTCACAGTTCAGTTTTGCCCAATTCATCAGACCTTTTTAAAGGGCCATGTATCATAATGTAACTTTGTGGGTGTGTGTGTTTTTTATTTTAATCATTGGGTAAATAACCACACTCTTTCAAGAGAGAAATGAGCAATTAAAAGTATTACTTATTGAAACATCTGAGAGTGTAAGAATGAATGGACTTAAGTCAAACCTAAGTTAAATTTTTTTAATCCAATATAAGAAATGAAATAAATCACACATCACATCTAATCCTTTTGAATCAGACAGAGGTTCCAGACCTTATTTAAGGACTTACTTCCACCTGAACATGTGTTTTAAAAATTACAGCACATATTCAGTGTTGTACTTTTTGTGAGATTATTTTTTTTTTTTTACAAAAAGTACATTTTTAAATAAAATTGTTGATGGTATTGGCACTTTTACAAATGTTTCCATGAAACAACAACATTAGAATATGGCATGTCTTTTACAAAAATTAAATAAACACATACAATAAAACATGTTTGTAAAATACAAACTAAACGATTGCGGATATTTAGATTTATACCATAACACTTACATCTTTTTATTTTGAAAGTCTCAACAGGAAATTAAAGCAGCTCCTGGATGAGCCTTGACAGCGATGTAAGTCACATGGTGTTCTTAACGGAGAGCTGATGGAGCCAGATGAAAGAGGCAGGAGGCGAGCCCCTCCGCTTGCGCGTCAGCATCCCCTCAAATAGAAATCCGCTGCTGTCACTTCAGCCCTGCTCGCATAGAGACTGACGGCTGCAAACGATAATTAAAGGCTGATCCCGTCCGGGTATGCAACGTTTTATTATTTTATTGAATTTTTTTATTTTTTTTTTAAACGTGATGCCAGATGAGGAGAGTAAAGGGAGGCTGTGAGGAGCGTTACGGAGAATGGTAGTGAGGATCAAGGCGCGCTGTCCCAGGAGAACTCATCCGAAGAGCTGTCCGTGAGAGACCGGGATGCTCCTCTAACACCGCCCGGGGCGGGTGAGTAGCCCATAGCGCATCTCTTAATATCAGAGTTAACATGAGAGTTTAAGGGCTCTTGTTTCCTCTAATCGCTCGACATTACTGCCAACTACATTGATTCCACCTGTCTGATCAATCCTTAATATGCTTCTTTTTTCTTTTCTTTTCTTTTCTTTTCGTTTTTTGAAGTGCACGCAATCGGTAGATCAACCGCGAGTAAAAGCGGCCGCTAACTGGAAGAAATAGTGAGCTCAGCCCGTGCGCACGCCGGTACCTCACCGTGGTGCGCGCACACATCCTAGGGGTTGAACGCCATGCAGGGCGCTTCCGCGGGGGGATTGCGGGGTCCGTCAGTGTCTCTTTAAAGTTTTGATTAAAGTGAACATGTGTTCCACACAGCGGCCTCAGTGGCTAATTAATACAGCCTTTGTAAGGGGGCTTCTCCTATCACAGACGCTCATCATTAATCCAATGATGGCCCGAAGGGCGTGGGTTGGTGTCCGCGCTGATAAGAGGAAGCCACCAGTCCTGCTCTCACACTTGGGGTGATTAATTCTGGACTCTGGCTGTGATACCCGCAGAAATGATGCACACATCTCATAGAGTCATAGCAGTTCATGTTAAATTTTTACCATTTTATATGTGACACTTTGGATTATTACCCCAAAATCTACCCAAATTACCAACACTGGGTTTAAATTTAGGTCGTCCTTTTGTCCCGATGCTGATCTGGATGATTTTCTTATTTTTGGTGAAAATCACACAATGCACATTGTTTTGCTAAATATGTAGGTGTGGGAAGAGCTTCCACATGAGCCCCAGTGCATGCAGATGAATAAAAATCCACTTACTATGCTGCAAGGGTCTCAGTCTGCTGTGTAGATGTGTGTGTGTGTAGCTCACCTCATTACACTCATTGTGTTGACTTAAGCAGTAGGGTCACCCCTGAGGCCCGTTCACCTGCCTTATTGAGGAGTGATGCCCAGAATTACACCACACACCGAGGTGGGAGAGGCTTTTCAGCTTACATGATCAAGTTCAGCACCGGTACTCCAGACCGAAGCGTCACGTATTAATCTGATGCGCCATAAATATTCTGGCTGAACTGGATTAGGCTGCTCCCCAGTCCTCACGAATGGGTTTTGACGAGAGGTGCTTAACTCTTTTATCTTGTCTTTAAAAAATAAATAAATAAATAATTGTGAAAGAGCTCCAGGTCCTGTTTGACTCCTGAGAAATTATGTTTGCAGCCTGCACACCCACACGTTGCACTCAATTTCTCCACAAAGTGACAAAACTAAACCATCTCCACTTTACAGCTGCATATTTACAGAGAATTTCTGATATTACACATCAAGCAAAATCAAACCGAAAAGCCTTGGGGACGAGGAACTACTTTTTAAGATGGAGTCGGGCCTTCAGTTGAGGGTGATAGAACAGGTAGTTATATTTCACCAGGCAAAGTACAAATGCTGATGCACTCAAGGTGATGAGCCAGGCGTGCTCCTTCTTCCTCGTCTTATTCAGCTTCCATCCTTATGTGCTTTACCACATTTCATCCTACAGAAATACTCTGTAGTTCATTTGTGCGTCTTTGCTGTGGTTTGTTTTCCACATTTTCGTTCCTGACCTGTCTGCTGGGCTCTTTGATCGCTGTGATGCTGTTTACTAGCTAACGACTAATACTGAGATTAAGTAACACACTGGTGGACTCTATTTGCTAAGTAGGTGACTTCTGGATGTAACTGATTAGATTTATTTAATTTAGGAATATCAAAGTAAAAATGGCTGAATAAAAATGCATGCCACACTTTTCAGATTTTTTTTTTTTTTTGGTATTTTAATTAAATTTTTATAGAAGTTTGGAATCAGACAAAACAAAAGCTTTTCCTTGAATGTGATAAACCACATACTGAGTGATAATAGTTCAACCCGTTACAGTCGCGACATAAAACTCTTGTTGCTTTGTCTGTGATGACCAGAATTGTATTGTTTATTTGCCAGATTTGTTTTGATTCCTCTGCATAAGACTTTAGAGTCAAACTTACAGAGGCGTTGTTTTCCATTCCTGTGTCCTGCACTGTTTAATGGCATCAACTATTCATCTCAATGCGCACAATGTCTGAGCCCTGACCAACTCCAGAATAGGGATGCTCCAGTCAGGTTTTTTGCTGCCGATTCCGATACCGATCACCCACGAGGCCAATCTCTGCCAATCACCGATCTTTGCCGATCACCTGAATTGACTGTTTATTTTTCACGTTAGTTATAAATGATACTATGTGATCTGGCAAATTTTTAAAAATTTATCTAGTAATATCTTCACCTAAAGAACATAAACATACAACATATTTGCAGGCACAATACAGCATCTATTCAGCCAAAAGAACAACTGAAAAACCTGCAACCAGTTAAACAACATTTAAGAATAAGGCTCTCTGTACCATAAATTATACATGAGTCAGATAAGTCTCACAACACTGCCTATATCAAATAATGTCTAGTAAAAGAGGGAAACATTCATTCAAAGTCAAATGCAGGTTGCATCAAAAATAAACAATCCTAAGTCACTGAATCAAATATTCCTAAGAGCACGGCTAGCTGGTTAGCCGTGCTAATGATGCTGGTTCTGATTGGCTGTTTCTGACTGAGTGGAGTAATTCTGCAGAACACAGGAGGAGGCAGGGGAGATCGATTATTATTTATTTGTTTGTTCAAAAATGATCTCTCGTGTTTGGACATAGTGAAAGTTTTAATATGTGAAATCTTTGTTGTTGTTATTATTTACGTTACATGCTGCGGCTTTAAGCAGACATTCCGGGTGGACCAGAAACTCCATATGGGAAATATTACTACCAGTAGCGCGTAGCGGCGGTTGAACAGCGAGAGCAGAACCAGCGTCTTTCACCGCCAGCAGCTCGAAGACTTGAATTATTTTTTGGGTTATTTAGCTTTCTGACCGTCATGCTAATTCTGGTGAGTGTTGGTAGTTGTGCGCTGCTTTACCTGCTACCTGGACGCTCCAGATGTAATTTTTTCCTTGCGTTGAGCCTCGATGTAGCCAAACGCCGTTAAGTGCTTGTTTTTTTTTGTTTTTTTTATGTCATATTAAATTTGTTGTCTTGATGCATTTTGACGTGCTTCACCCCCGAGGTAATTTTCCGCTGCAAGACACAAACTTCCCCATTCAGTCTCAGAGCGTTATAGTTCCACAGACAGGATATGTTGCAGTGTGAAGGAAAGAGGAGATCAGCTGCACACACAGGCTGAGAAGTGAGATACAGGTTTTCGTTTTGGTGATCGGCAACAAGAGACAGTGATCGGCGATCACCGATCATACACTTTTTCAAGAAAATCGGCCGATTATGATCGGTGGCCGATCGATCGGCACACCTCTACTCCAGATCCTATGTTTGTTAAAAATGGACCGACTTGCAAAGCCAACAGCGTCTGGGCACTTGGGACTCAGAGCAGGCGACCTGTCAGACGAGATCTGAATAACTGTTTGGAAAAATAAAATAGCTAATTCATTCACTATCTTTCTCTATCAGCCTCTAGCTGTTCAGGTTTGTGGGCAGCTGGAGCTTATCTCAGCAGACAATGCATTGCAAGATGAACGTAGAGATGTTGCTAAACATCAATTAAGAGGAACTAATTAGCGTAGAACGCTTGTTTAAAACTGCAGAAGGAGCCGGAGAAAAGCCAAGCAGACACAGAGATAACATGCAAACTCCACATAGAAAGGCTCCAGCTGCGAGCCGCTGGAACCAGCCACACATAAATCAAACTCTGTTAATTCTTCTTTCAAGGTTAAAGGGATAGTGCAGATATTTTTGAAACGTGGTTCTCCTGAGTAATTATCCGTTTTGGCTCCCTTATTTGTTGTAGACAGATGTCATGTTGCTCTGAGTTTGCATGAAAATGATGTAATTCACAACTGCAGTGGCACTGTGCTCAAAAACCCGTTCATTTGTGTTGCATGTGAGGAACCCCTCTGTGTGCAGCGGTCAAAGTTGAACAAATCTGAACTTTGACTGTGACACATGGCACATAAAATATATCTATCAAACTGCTCTTGATCCAGCAGGAGGGAGCAATTAAGTGTGAAAATGAAGCTCCTTCCTGTTATGAATTGTAAGATGAGACGAACGCATTTTCATAACATAACATAAATAAATTATAGCCATTATACACTACTGTTATTCTCATCTGCTCCATGAAACTATACTGGAGAAATCAAGGTTCACTGAGTCCTGCATCAAGTTCAGCAGAGCATGCTGCTTTGAGTGTGAAAGCCACATAGCAACTAACCAACAGACCACATTTTAGCTGTTAGCAAAGCTACTTAAACTACTACAATATAACATTTTATCTGAGGGATATAATGTTACACTAGCAAATATTAATTGTCTACACTTGCACTGTAAACAGTTGGTAGGTTTATGCCATTGGAGGTTGACACACTCAGCTGCATCAATCTGGGACTTGTCAGTCTGCTTTTTGGTAGCCAAGAGTAAGAAAACCTTTTAAATTTCTCATCAAGCTGTAATTTGTGCAACTGAATCAAAGATCACTTGCTTCACTGTTGTGGTTATTTGCAAATTGTCTTTACAGGATTTATAATTGGTCAACCATAACCTCTGCAACTTTGAGCCATAACACAGTTCAGATGAGAAAATGTAAAAAAAAAAAAAAAAGTAATAGTAAGCGTTAAATATGCTAATATAACATTGTATCCCATATATATGAACATTTGGAGTTTGAGTTGCTATAAATAGCTAAAATAACTCAAAGCAAGGGCACCTTTCAAATTAAATGTTAGCCTTTCTTCTTTCTGAGTATTTCTTCTCTTTTCTACACACAGATATAATACTAGGTTACTGCACAATATCACTTCAAAGCATGAAAACCATTCTTTTTTTTTTTCTATTAAGACAGCTCAACTCAGTAGGATGGACTATTCCCGGTTGTTACATTGCTCGTTGTTGCCACATTATAATTAACGTCTGTCAACATCACATGGTTGATCTGAAAGTCTGTCAACTTTGCAGTAGTCACTGTGTAAAACACTTCCAAAACTGAGTAAGGAAGTGTTTTGTATTTTTTTAAGCTTATGACTCTCATTAAGATAGTGATAGTAACAGCTTTGTTTTGGTTTGTTCTTCCTAGGTGGTCCACAGCCCTGAAATGTGAAATAAGAAAGGAACTGGTTCATTTCTGTTACAGTTTTGAAAGATATTTATATGTTTCAAGTTGTTCCTAAATGTGTCAAGATGAATAAACTTCTTTTAAATGTAAATGTTTCTTGAAAGTCTGTTGGCTTTCCCAAAAACGTGGTGAGCCAATCAGAAACTGAGAATGCACCTTTCCTTTCAAGAAAGCACTCTTCTACACCCCGATAATCCCCTCCCTCTGCACAATCATCTTTTTTCTCACATCATACTCATTTCTAATGCAGCCAAAACACTATTGTAGCCTTCTGCTCACACTTCTGTTGTATACAGATTGCCAGTTTCATTCACTCTCACATGTTGTTCTTCTTTAAATAATATATCATCTCCGAATTGTCATCGGTCTGCCAAACAGAGAAGAGTAGAGTGCACATTGAGCACATTGAGGGTTTTGAAAATGTCAGCAATTGTCTGTGGCCTTTAGTTCTTTGTAAAAGGTGCAAAATTGTGATGTGAGCTTCACAGATCACAGAGTAAATGGTCCATGAATCCTTGCAGTGTGCACGTGCACATGCTTGTGTACGCGCCAGCTGTCTGTTTGTGAATGTGTGATAGTGCAGAGACCACAGGGCGATGTAAATTGGCCAGTCAGCCGGACAGATGTGCCCTGGCCCGGGCTTGGGAGTGCGGGGCTTCAAACTGGCCTGCCATCCAGAATTAGCGCCATGGATCTGTTAACAAGGGGCTAAAGACTGCAAAACTCAGTTTTGTTAAAAAACTTTCTGTTCTTTATTTTTGTGTACCAGTCAACAAGAAAGAGGAAACACTGAACATAAAAAATAAAGAATTATTCTTGTTTCTTCAACATGTGAAAATGTAAAAAAAATTCTCTAGTTTTTCACTCTGACAGCTGTTGAGCTTTGAATGCTTCTTTCTAATTGTCGGGTTCTGTGTCAGTTCACTATCTGTCTCGATCTGAGCTAAATACATTTCAGGCTCAGAGTGGCAATCGGTTGCCATAAAAGCAGTAGCACTGTAATTCATAACTATTGATTGGTGTCTGAGCAGCGTTTCAGCAAAACGACTCTGAACATAACTCCATACAGAAGCAAGTGGAGTAAATAAAGCAAAGTGGTGGCGATGATTTACATAGTTATGCTGTTATCTCCCCCACCCCTTTTTCTTAATTTGGGATGCACTCGTGGTGCAGGAACATTAAATAATTCTTCCTCTGAACATTGCTGTTGTACTTTGAAGCACAGATGATGCTGCACATCTTCTGCTGCCTGGGCCTTAGAGCTAAAATTATTGAAGCATAACCCGGCAACTGGTATGTAAACCCTACTAGCTTTAAAAACATAGACAGCTTTTGAGCATTGAAAAAATTTGATCACTTTAATTATCAATTTGAACTATTCTCTCAGGGCAGCTGAGAGATTAGTTCAGAAAGCCATGTTAGTATTTTGTTGAAAATATAATTTGTATCACTGATAGATAGTATGTCAACATGAAACGAAACATACGTGCTTAGTTTCATGTATGAAACTAAACAAGTATGTTTAGTATTCAATAGAGGGTTTTAGTCTCTATTTCGTTCTATTTCTTTAGAAACGGAGGCCAAAACCCAGAGTCGGGGCTTGATATGTCAACAAAGTCAAACTCAAAAAGCATTTTTTTTTCCTCTTAGTGGGCTGGATCTTGATTATCATTTCTGACATTTGTTTAGTTCTGCGGGATGTAGTGTGCAAAGTCTCTATTTTAAGCAAATCTATTTTGTACGTATAAGCCTTAGGATATTTGACTTGCCTTGACCTTGGCACTCTGAATCCATGACTTTCTGTTCACGTCACTCTTGGTTCCATAGCTGAATTTGCTCCATTCAGTGTTCGGAGCATGCTAGAGAAAAGTTCACAGCCACAGCTCAGCGAGTGGGGAAGAACGTTTTCGGTCATTTCTTACTCATACTCAAAGTTTGTCACTCACTGTGGGTGGAGAAGTGTTTTTCCCCAAAACAGTTTAATCTGCACAATCAGAGCAAACCTTCGGGATCTCATTAGCAGGGATGGGATGTTCCTCTCAATTGCTGCTTCTTTTTTTATCCTTTATGTCACATCCGCATTCTCCTCAAAAAGGAAAAAAAAAAAAAAGGTTGCGTGCTCTTGCTTCAAGAAAAGGAAGCATGTTACAAAACCAGTCTAATGCACTTATTTAAGAGTCAAAACTTACTGCCAGCGTGTTTCAGCATATTCCATGCATCCATTATCTAAACACACTTATCCTTGCAGAGCAGCCATTGGATGACAGGTAGGGTACACCCTGGAAGGGTCACCAGTCCATTGCAGTGTTTCAGCATTATTTTACACTTTAAAACATTTAGAAAGAAGGCAATACACATAGCCTTATCAAATGCCAACAGTTGCTTTCACAACTGTTTTTGACCCTGTAGAATATGGCAAAATGCTTCAAATCTTTTTATATTTAATTTGACATATAGTCTGTTCAATTCAGGAGAAAAATAAAGAAATCTGTTCGAAGGACACAAACACAAAAAAGCTGCAAGAACCTGGTTGCATAACAGGGCAGACTCTTGTACTAGTACTTTGTTGAAGAACCTTTTCATTCAATTTTAGCATTCAGTCTTCTTCGGTTGGAATCTATCAGCATCCCGCATCTTCACTTATTCATATTTTCCTACTTTATTTGAAAAGAGTTCAGGCAAATTTATGAGAATGTGAGAACACCTCTTGTTTGAAGTCCTCTTCAGGTGATCCCACAGACATTTTGTCGTATTTAGCCCTGGAGGATGGCTATTCCACTCCCAAACTTAAGTTTCCCTCTTACGAATTTATTCTTCTGTGGATTTGGATAAATTTGTCCACAATTTGGATAAATTTGTCCACAGTCTTGGGGAGACTGTAGCCAGACCGGCATGTTTTTTGGTGAACAATTTTCTTACAGCCCTACTCCTTAGCTTAATCATAGCAAATACAGTTGGTTTTCAGTACATGTAGAACAGAACCAGTACCTTGTTCCTACAGGTCCTTCAGTGTTGTTGTCAGTCTACTCAACCAGTTTCTTTTTGGTCTCATCAATAATTTTGGATAAACATCCATAATTTGTGATGTTCCTGCTGTCCTATCCATCACTCTTTCAGTATACTCATTTTGAATGAGGAAGGGGGGAGGATTGTCTCATCAGACCAGGTAAGATCTAGTATCTATTCTGTTGTAATAGTGGTAAAGAGTGTGATCTTTTGTTGAGTAAAGCTTGCTCAACAAAAGGTCTTTGCAAAAGAACATCAGCTAACTCCCTGTCTGCCTCGTTGTATGACAGAACAGAGTAATAACCAAACACTGCTGTTGAAATGATAGAAAAATTAAGCTTCTGAATTGCTGTAAATTATGGCAATCAGAGAGAAAGAGATGAGATGAAAAATGTTATAATTTATTGGTCATAATCAGAAATCAAGATGAGTAAACATAGGAGTTATCGAAACAAAAATGTTGTGGTCGTCCTAAAATAGCATGAGATAATTTACATGATTCAGCTGGACATCATGCCCATGTCTGCTCATATTATGTATCATTATTTTTTGTTGCTTTTAATGTTATACTGCCTGAAAGAACAGTGGATCATTGATTTTGAACATCACCGAGTTGTTGCTTGGCTTTGATAAAGGTCTAAATCTACCAAAAAAAAAAAAAAATCACAAATCACTAATGTTCTATTTTCTAAACTTAAACATCTTGAGAGCGTTGTCTTAGTCTATCTACATATATTATCATTACCAATTATCTAACAATTGGTAATGTTCATTTAATTGTTTTAGATAGAGTGAATCCAGTATGTGTTAAATGTTGACTTCTTGCCATGCAGCTTATGGATGGGTTGTAGGTTTTCAAAATAAAAGCTAGTGGCCAGAAGCATTTGCCAGTAGTTAAATAAAGAAAGTTAAAGTCTAACTCTGTTGGTTATAAAGCAGCTGTGAAATATTCAGCAAACTAAAACTACATTTCTCCAATATTCCTGCACGTGTTATCGTTTTTTTTTGTTCTCCAAAATGCCTGGTGGGTAATTTGTATGTGTGTTTGATTGGCTAATTTAGGATTACTTTATAGGATTTGAGACATTCTGACAAATTAATATTGCATCATATCGTAGGTTTATGTTCTGCACATTTCTGAGCGTTTTGTCCAAGACAGTTTGAATGCATAAACCTTTCTTTCTGTTGGAGGCACAGAAGCTGGTTGTCTATTTCACCTTTCCAATCTTAACTGTTTTATCGATTCCTCTGACAGTCACACAGGTGTTGCTGATGCAGGATCAGCTTCTGCACTCAAAGATGACAGTGGAGCAGTCATGCTGAATGCTCCCTTTATTTATTCATTATAACGCAGTTCGCTGCTATGCTCTGCACTCTCAGAGGACTCGTCTCACCTGTTTCACCTCATGAGGTGTCTGGGACGGTGAGGCGTTTGGTATCAGATCTGTCTTGGGTTTATTTGATCAAAGAGCGCTCGCCAAAAAGTCTCAGCCTCAGCTTGAGCTCGCCATGAATGAGAGAAGCCGTGGGGACAGAGAAAGTTAGAGGAAGAATGGAGGGTGGAGTCCAGGGCTCGGGGGATGACGGCAAGGCAGATCCCGTATTGATTGGTTTAGTAAGAGAATCCTCAGGCTTTTAGTGGTACTCCTTAATAAGAGCAGCTTGTGGAAAGAGAGATCACATCATCTGAACTCCACTCCAGAGGCTGTCTTCAGCTTTAAAAATAATTTACCGCGGTAACAAAACAAAAACAACAGAAAGATCAATTCAATTCACTACATGAGATTGGAAATATAGTAGAGAGAAAATGTTTTGCCATTTCTTCTTTGCAAAACAGCTCAAATTCAATCAGACCTGCAGAAGAACAGGAATGATCAAGTCTTGACGGATTCTCAACTGAATTCAGGTTTAGACTTTGTCTGTTCCATTAGAACTAATGACTTTTTTTTGACTCCGTTGTAGCTCTACCTGCTTGTCTAGCATTATTTTCTTCCTGGAAATTTCTCCACCTCAGTATCAAAACTTTTGCAGCCTCCAGCAGATTTTCTACCTGGATTGCTTTGTGTTTAGCTCCATTCATTTTCCTGGCAAAAGCTTCCCTGTCCTGCTAAAGTAAGACATCCCCACAGCACAATGCTGTCACCACCGTGTCGATCCCTGGGAATGGTGTGTTCTTTGCAGTTTTAGGTTTTACACTGGACCCTATAACCTTTATTTCAAGATTTTTATTTGTAAAAAAGAAGTATACTGAAAACAATTTATTATTTTACTTTTACTTTACAAACATGCACCGTTTTATGTTGGTCTATCACATAAACATCCAAATAAAATGTACTGAACTTTGTGGCTGTTATGTGATAAAGTTTCCGTGGAGTGAACATTTTGTGCAAGGCACTAAAATCATCACCAATCTACTCCACATCTTGCAGCTGGTTTTTTGTGCGTGCTGTGGTTTGTTTGCACTGACGTATAGTTTCCTCTTTTTCACTCCGTCTCTCCTTCTGCACCCATGCTCTCCGTGTATCTTTGTGTTAAGTCAAGAGCCTGGTGTCAGAGAAACCCTGAGCTATTTTAGGAGGCAGCTGAATGTATTGAGCGAGAAAGCGAGGTGACACAACCGGAGTTGAGATTGCTCGGTGTCTGAAAACCTTGAAAATGTCTTGCTTTAGAGCCTGCAGCCCCCCACCCCACTCAACACCTTGCAGGTTGCTCGAAGCCACCATCAGATAATAGCTGTGGAAGCAAGCTGCACATCAAAAGCCTGAAGATAGCAACCATTTCACAGACAACTGCTTATCCACATTGCATTGTGGAACACTGTATGTGGTTCATTTATATTTTGGGGTGTCCCATACAATATTGTGCATAATTATGTTGTCATGTATCTATACCTATAGTATGCATATGAGGACAATCATTGTGTAAAAAAAACAACAACAAAAAAACCGAAGAACATGCAGCATCCTCTAATTTTGAACAAAAATATTAGTGAGTTAGGAGCTATTTTTAGGGCTATTTTTGATTATTTAATTTTATTCTGTATGTGTTCACCTCTACATGAAAGAACTGCAGTCCCAAGCGATTTCTGTCTTTCTTCTTCTTTTCGCACACTTTTCTTCTTTTTATGTGCTCTCATGAAAGCAGATTGGTGTTTTGTGAAAAAAAAACATCATCACATTTTGCCCTTGATTTGATGGGCAATCTGCACACCTCTGTCTCCGCTGAACAGATTCTATGTAAGCTAACAAATTTGTGCATATATGCACTGCTTGTTTTTTTTTTTGTTGTTGTTGTTGTTTTATAGCATGTGCTTGCACTTGTTTAATGAAATCATCATACCCGAACAGACACTCGGCCTTCTTTCGCTCCTCTGATCAATAGCGAACTGAATCTGTCATTGTGGTCACTGCCGTGAAATCTTTGCAAACCCAATTAACCAAATTGTGCACTAACTAAATTAGCAGCGCCCTCTTGACCTTTATAAACCCAACTGACACTGGAAAACATGTACCTCATCAAACCAGCAAGGCCAGCAGGTCAGAGTCTGGAATCACTACTCATTTCATTAACTTCTTCCATGGTGAACATCGATGTCTCTAAAATATTATGTGATGTTGTGTTTTCACAGGCTATCATTTTTATTGGTTCTCAAGTTGTGAGTGCTTAAAATAAGTCAGGGAGCAAAAACAGCAGCCCTTACAATGGTTTTGTGAGGCCCTCAATTATAATAAAAAAAAAATTACAGAAATTTGGTTAGTCAACTCAGGAAGTATATACACATACATGTGTATTAAACATGTTAGGGTGAAACTTTCACTAATATGAGCCCTTTCTTAAAAGATATTAGGAAATTAAAATCTTCTTAAGATGTAAATGAAAGTTTTTAATTACATGTTTTGCTTTTTATTGAATTCGAATTCAATTCAATTCGAATTCAAATACGAAAAAAAATAATAATCAACTCTTTGGACCAGAAGCCAGTTCAGGTTCATGTGGTTCAGATGACATTTTCACTGATAAATTAAAATCTTATTAAGGTGGAAAATAAAGACCACAACATATGGTATTTATATTTTATTCACCACATTTTTTGGCTTTAATTTGATACCATATTAAGTCAGACCATCCAGCGACTTCTACTCAAAATCAGATTTGGGTACTTTGATTTTCTAGACTTAGCTGAATATAGAGACTAAAATTTTTTTTTTCTGATACACAAAAAACAGAACAATCCATCCTCAAATTAGGAAACAGTTTGCCTTTCCTTTTAATAAGGTAATGAGACAATTTTTGTTTCCAGTCTACAATAATTTACAGATACTTTTAGGGTTTAACAGTTATGTTAGATCGTTTGTACATTGTTGAAAAATTAAAGAAAAAAAGGTTCTGAAAGTAATCATGTTTGCATTTTTAATTATGAAAGAAATTATTTCGGTGCACATGCATTTTCAAATTTGGCGTTGAAAAACGTTTATATACTTCGGCTTTAGCACCTTGGACTAGCACTTCATTAGCATGAAAAGATTTGTATGTGTAGGCCTAAAAACTGCACGCTGTCAATTTGTACACAGATTGTGCAAGTTGCTTTGTGGACCATCAGGGTGCTGGTACACCTGGCAACTATGCAACTTTATGTTGTGGTGCTTGGTGACTTAAGATGTCACTCATTGTATTTTCTCATTGTCATACAAGCAGAAAATCTAAATTGCTCTAACAAGAATAATTCATTTTTAATATTACATTACTTGACAAAGACAACTGACATGGCATAATGATATCCCAACTAACATTTATGGGTTACAGCTTTAAGGAGCTGGAGGTAATATCATTTTTTTTTACGGTAGCAATAAGCACTTCAGCATGGTGAGATTTGTTATCTGTGACTTTTCTGCTGTTTCTGAGGTTGTGAGTGGATGAGAATGCGTAGTAACTTGGCAGCAGCTGTGCGGGAGTGGAGGTGTATGGTAGGTGGCCTTGGACAAGAAGTGTAAGAAAGGCAGAGTGACTCACCAACAGAGGAGCCTTCGGAGTCCATTGACAAGCAGCCCACAGAGTGTTCTCCATCTGTGCTGTTGTGTAGGATAGTCAGGGAGGCAGGAGAGTGATGGGGAAACATGTATGTAGGTTAACGTTTCAGAATTCACCAGGGGTAATGGTTTTTCCATAAGCCGCCATTGTCGAGGCTGACCTGGCTTTTAAGACTGAATCAAATCGATGGCTTCTCCGTCTTCGACTGGGGAGGAGCAGCGGAGGCTCTCTGTGTCTGCAGAGCCACGATAACATTGCTCAATGGGCACTAACCACCTTTCAAATGGAAATGGAGCATCCAGTGAAATTAGACACAGCCATCTGGATGATACTAAGAACAAGGCGGTGAATGGAAGATGGTAGTGTGGCGGTTGAGGGTGTGTCACGCTTTGAGACTTTGTTGTGTCAGAGCTCAGTTTCTGCTGATCATTTGAAGTCTGTTTTGCTTTGACTAGGGTTTGTTAAAATGTGCAACACCCAAAAAAAAAAAAAAAACTTACAGTGCTTTCATGGCCCAAACATAAATTTATATTGAGATGCGAATGTGATAAATCGACCAAAGCTAGTGCACTACAGTGCTTGTGGAATGAAAAGAATGCAGGCTTTTCAAAATTTATTACAAATAAAAATCTAAAAAATGTGGAAAGCGCTGATATTTAGCCCCTTTAACTCTGATATCTGATAATACTTTACTACAAACCATGAGTTGGACATGCTAACCATGTGGAAGAAGATGCCATGATCAGATAAGAACAAGACTGAACTTTTTGTCCTACAAACAACACAACACGTGGCAGAAAATTAAGACTGCACATCACCCTGAATACACCATTACTATAAAAAAAAAGCATGGTGATAGCAGTAATACTGTTAGAATGCTTTTTTTTTAGCAGACACATGGAAACTAGTCAGAACTGATAATAAGAATAATGGGGTTAAATACCGGACAAAATCTGTTAGAGGCTTTTGTGCTTGAGACTATGGCAGAGGTTCACATTCTTGTTGGGTCCTAAACATCCAGCCAAGACTTTAATGAAATGGTTTAGATCAAAGCATGTGCACATATTGGAATGGCTCAGTCAAAGTCCTTATATAAATCCAAGAATCTATGGCAAGACTTCAAATACTGTTCACAGACGCTCATCATCCAATCAGACTAAGTTCAGCTATTTTGCTAACCAAAAGTGCAAAGATTTTTAGTTGATTTGTACAAAACCGTTAAATAGGCACCCGCAAAGATTTGCAACTGTGATTGCTGCTAACAGTGGCTCATACAAAATATAATCTCAAGAGGGATGAATATATATCTTGCACATATAAAAATAAGTACAGGACACACATTTTTAATTAAAAATACATTCAACTACATTAAAGTTTGTCATCATACAGTGACTTAATTTGAAAAAAAAATCATGAATACTTTTGCAAGTCAGTTTAGCGCAACTTGCACTGCATTTATAGAGCCATTTTAGAATGGATGCATGCTTGCAAGTGCAGAGAGTGACTCACCCTAAACCACGGGGGGGTGTTCAGCAGACAGGGTGCTGACTTACAGTACACACTCATCACAGTGCCAGTTTGTTCTTCCCATGTCCCCCCCCTCTTTCCTCATAAGTCAACATCTATCTCTCTCTCTGTCCCTCACTAGGTTGCTTGCAAACACACATGTGCGGTCAGTCAAATTTCAGCCAGGGGGGTGGGTTCGTAATTTGCTGACACAGAAAGCGAGTGGTATGATCATGTTGAGCACTGGCTCGATCCTTTAAGAGCCCGCAGGGAATCGTTCAAAACAAATCACTCACAGATACTGCTGGTCCTAAAGATTAAAGCGCATACGTGTGTGGCATCTCTGTGAATTAAGACTGTCTGCGTGTGTATTAGATGTTTTTATACAGTAAATGCCTTAACCTAAAGTTGTAATGTTTGTGAGCTTTGCATACTGTGAAGGTGATGCAAAGAGCCTCTGGGTCAGTGCCGCTGCCGTAAACGGTTGCATGGAAGTGTCTACACATGTACTAGCACCAATTGGCTCACAAAAGTTGTCCTCAGGGAAATAAGGGCAGCAGCACTTTGAGAGATACACAACCACTGTCTTAGAGTTTTGTGTTAGTCTAGTATGTGCATTGTCTTGTGTTCTTTTATTAGTGAGAGAATGCGGGGAATGCTTAAATTATGCAGACGGTGTTGTGTGTGAATTTATTTTGTCTGTGCATAATCCTGTCTCTATTGTTTGCTTGGGTTTGCATGTTCAATATGTGTGCATATGTTGACATAATGTCTCTGCCTAAAGGCCATGTTTATGCAGAGTGTTTTCTGAGGCCTTTTTTTTTAGCTCCATATGGTGTCAGAGGTGATAAATTGGCTCGAGGGGCAGCACTGAGCAGCTGTGAACTTAATGCTAAACGTCGGCCTTTACACTCTATGGTCCAACGGTCTGTGGCTAAGTGAGTGCTAATAAACCCGACATTCGGTTTGCTGTATTGATGTGAGAATAAATCCACACATCTTACTGCCTCAGCCATTGTCTTTTATGTATTGAATTTCTCTTGTTGTGGAAATTATAGAGTTGGTTTGGGTTGCATGGTGGCACACTTCCTTTGTGGTGTAAATTTCATCCAGGGGATGCATGGAGTTTGCGTGTTTTCCCCATGCATGTGTATATTTTCCCAAGGTGCTGTTTCTTTATCTTGCCTTCCAAAAAATGTGTTGTTGTTTTTTTGTTACTGTGTTCCCCTGTGCAACCCTGCGAAACCAAGCAGCCATAGAAAATGACTGAATTGATAGTGGTGTTGCTGTTTCATTAGTTTTAGGATTGGCTGAACCTGTTTTGAAACAACTGAAATGCTTGAGGCTAACCCCAGTTGTGTCATCAGTGTATAAGATATTCATATAAAAAATAACCCATGTTGATTGACTTCAGGGACTTGAGGACTGAGCTTTGTCTTCCAATTAACACAATGTACAGGGACAGGCTCACTTTAGTCAATAAAAGTGCATTAATCAACATTTAGGCTCAACCAAGGCCTTTTTAAGACAAGAAGCAATCTTCCATACATTAACCTACAACACTGTGAAAAAATGCCCTCTTACAGATTTTTTTCTTCTACTTTAGCTTTTTTTGGTCCCACTTCCAATGTAATACTAATGCCTGTATTACATTTGTCAAAAAGGCATCTCAATGGTAAATGCCATGTCCTTGTATAGTGCTTTTTCAAGTCCAGAGGACCCCAAAGCGCTTTACGCTACATTCAGTCATTCACTTATTCACATACACATTCAAACACTGATACTGACAAGCTATTAAATTGTAACCACAGCTGCCCTGGCAGTCTAACAAAAGCAATGAACCCAAAAAATATTCTGTGGACTAGTGATGGAATCAAAGGAACCACTCTTAAAAAGGTTCCACATTAAACTGCCTAAGTTTCATGCAGCCAAGCCAAGCAATGATCATGAATCACAATACAAAGTTAAAAATGAATGGTTAGAAAAAAGGTTTCAAGTGACCTAGTCAAAGACTGGACCCAATCCATTTAAGATGCTGTGACATTACTTTAAGTAAGTTGTCTTTGCCTGAAACCCCTTCAGTGTGGTGAAGTGATTTCAAGCTTAACTTTGTACAGTTAAGTTTATCTTTGTAAACTTAACTTTACAAAGATAAAGTTAAATTTCTTTTAAAAGAAAAAAAGGAAAATCAGACTGCCAAAACTTCAGTAATGACAGTAAATGTATGAATTCACAGAAGGACATATATTACTTGCGCCATGTGATATTAGCAGCTGTTCTAACTTTGACTTCATTCTAATATTTGGTAAATAAATTTAACCAAGCAGTAATTAGGACATGCACCTGGTTTTCTGATATGCATCGATAAAATACTGAGGGTATTCACAGCATTTATGATGGTACCAATGATACCAACCTTCAGATAACTGCTTGGGCCAGATTGATCATGTGGCGTTAATATCAGTATCAAAAAATTATTCCTCAAAACTCCACAAGGTGTCTATAAAACTTTCCCATGCATAAAGGTTTAACTCTATGGAATTTAGTTTTTTTCTTGTAATGTAAAAAGTCTTTTTCTTTGTAACTGTTGATTGAGCTCAAGAGGATTGGAAGTTGTGCAGATGGCTTTGAGAGAAGATAAGGGAATTAATTCCTCGCCTTCTCTCCTCGGGCTCTTTGATCCTCACCTCCCGCTTCATACCCCTTTGATTGCCATGTTTATGACAGCTCCTTCTTCCTTTTCTCCCCTTCCCTCTTTGAGTTCTCACTGTGTGGCATGGCGCGTCAGCAGTTCGAAGTGAGCTGCTCTCTCCAACGCACAAACACAGAGTCAGCCGCACATACTCAGAGCAAGACACACCCCGCCTCCATTCTTACAGAGGTAAAGCGAGTGCGCCAGCATCCGTGATGAATAATTGAGTTATCTGGCTCCATGCAGAAATAGCAATCTCTCACATAAGTGTGAAAACATTACTTGCCACCAGAGACCTGGGAACTGGTGCTGCCACGTGGATATACACGTGTACGATGCGTGTGATCCCGTTTGCATGGCATTTGTAAGGAATTGTTCCCATGATTGTGAACATTTTGAAGAGGCAGGATTCTATAGTCATCAGCTTCATGACGTAATCATCCACCTGTCATAAGTCTGAGCTGTTATTCGTGTCATGGACAAGGTTTTGAACTATATAGAAAAAGATAAAATTGTGTCACCGAAACTTTTTTAACATACGACTTATTTTATATATTGTAATTATGTAATGGAACCACCACAATTCAATTTATGTATTTAGAATGTGATGCATAACATCCAATTCATCCATAAGATCCAATTAAAATTATAATTCAAAAACTAAATGACCAATAATGCCCAAAGTACCCCTAGATAAGAAGACAAATTGGTTAAAAAAGTGATCTAAGAAATCTAGTTGACTTTATCTAATCATTGACAGAGCAACAATCTTTCAGCTGTGAGAAACGATTTTGATACTTTAGCCTTACCATGTAGGGAATGTGGTGAAAATGGTAGAAAGCTAAGCTGGCAACTCTCTGCACCAAGAGCAGCAAAAGGATAGGAGGTCTGTCCTCTGGAAGGCTGCAGCCATCCCAGCCACACAGCCCCTCCCCCAACGCCCAAATCCCCATGCCATCTCCACAGGCCCCCTGACTAAACTTGCCGTTTTACATTTTCATGACATCCTTCTCTCTGCTTGAAATGGAGTCCCATGTCGCCTCATCACCAACCCTTCAACTTACCCTCCCTTGGCTTAGCCTGCGGGGTCATGAGGGTCAGAACTCCCAAGGATGCAGCCTCTGAACTGGGACACAGAGTTTATTTTGAAGCAGATTGACTTTGCTTATAGGTTCTTCTACAATTAAAACATTATATATGTTCATTTTTAAGAAAAGTTAAAATTCATTGAAGTGATTTATTGTAAGTTGTTTGCACACCAAGATATTAATGGACATAGTTAAAGCAATTTTGACAAATTCACCTTTAACGCTAGATAAGCTACAGTGTCAATGCAACATAGAGTTTGAATGTTGTGACAACATCGTTGCATCTTTAATTCTAGCTGTTTGAATAACCATCTCTATCATTTAGATTAGATAGAGCCTAAGCATCCCATCTGTCTTGGAGCGGACTGACCTGATGTTGATCAGCTCGGAGGCCTGCCATATACTCTCTGTGTTAGCAGCTCCCAGGAGTCCTCTGAAGTGATCCGACTGGTGACACAACAAAGCTGAGGGAGTGGAATCACAGGAAACTGACAAATAAGGCCAAATCTGACAGGCAAATCCTCCGAGCAGCTCCGGAGTCTGACAGATCCTTCAGCAGAGCAGCCAACGCCCCTTGCAGCAGCAGCAGCAGCAGAGGCATTCATTACCACGGTTTCATAACACTACAGTAGAAATGATAGTGTTGATGAGAAAGGCGCGAAATTCTGATGATCATGTCACAGATTTGAGATAAAGTAGTTTGAGGTCAGTGTGCAGGTGGGGTTTAGTGGTGATGGTTGGTGTCCACAGCAATAATAATGAAAACTGGTATTTAGTGAGGTTCTGCAGCAACAAGGGGCTGCGGGGAGGGGGTAGGGTTAAACCAACCAGCTGTTGGGTCTAAAAGCACCGAGCCTCGTTGTGGGGAGACGGTGGCAGATTAAACGGCAATCCTGCTGATCCAGCCCACACATATACTCTCCCCACTGCCACACACACACACACGCACACACAAAAGAGGAGGTGTTGTTATGAGTGCTCAACTTATTTTTAGCTCTGCCGTAATGTTTTTAAGAGATCTAGTCCAAGTGTGTGACAGACCACTGCCATAATAGGTAACAGACCAGGACAGGCTGGACAGGACAGATGCTGGACGTTAGTGGGGTTAAATTTGGGGCAGGCCGCCCCAGCGTGGACGGCTTCAGCAGCTACTGATGTAGTGGGGGTCGACTGGGAGAGATGCAGGGACGAAGGTGATGTAATGCTGTGCTGACTCTGGAGACAGCTGTGAAAAACAAAAAATTATTGGTGTTGGGATGTAATTCTAAAAGTGCACTGCCCTGTGATTGGTAGTGTCCAGCAACACATCAGATTAAGAATGGGTCAGCATATATACTTCAGCTCTATTCTCCTGGACTCTTCTTTCCTTTGAAACCATTCATTAATCTGCTCTATGGAGACACATTTAGACCAACCTGGGAAAAACATCCCTGGATCATTTGAAATCCTGTTTAAATGTTTCACTACATTGCAACTTTAAAGTCAGCCATTCCTACTTCTGCTATTCACTCTCACTCATACTTTTGTTCTTGTCTTCCCACTCTCCCTCTTTCTCTCTCATTCCTTTTCTCCCCTGACGTGCTGTGACTTCTGGTTCTGCCGTCTGCCTGTCTCCCTCTCGTTTCTCTTTTTTTTTTTTTTGGTGCCAAATGGGGGATTGGGAGGGCTCCTCCAAATTGGCACACAGATGAATAATGCATCTGAAGCAAAAGCAGAGAGCTGGGGTTGGGTACAGCTATCTTGTCAGACTCTTTTCCAGGGTGTTACAGTTAGGTAGGGAGTTCATCCGATACTTCAGTGGAGGAAAACTGTCTTTCTTCATATTGCTTTCCATTCACATTTAATTTTGTAACTGAATGTTTAATTGCATCCATTATGCAGTAAGAAGACTTGACACATGTTGTGAAAAATTTGGGGTGATTTTTTGGCACGTTCTTGACAAGACACCCTGTTTTTCTCAACAACACACGTGCATAATGCAAGCTTTCATTTGATTCTGTGTGACTGCATGCATGAGTTTGTATTTTGCCCAACATTCCCAAACTGCAGAGTCGAAAAGCTAACCACACTCGCAAGCATAAACTCACAGTAGAAGCATCATTAAAGTAATGAGCAGGAAGTTAGCACTGAAGTCAACCATAAACAGAGAGGAAGAGCGGCATCAAGGGAGAGAGACGGAGAAAGGGAAGAATTCCTAATCCCATAAGGATAAATCTTAATCCTGAATGTTGCTTCTGACTCATTCTGGTTAATTAAGTCGAGTCAAGTGAGAGGAAAATGGGGTCTTGCCTTCTCTAAGTCTGTAGAATCAGCACAATACTCTACGTGGAGCTTATGAGGTCTCTCATTGGAAGTGTCCTCTGTGTTCTCCAAAAGCAGAGATGGAACAAATTGTATCCAGGCTGTTTTCATAAGCTCACTCTGAGCAGCTCTTTTATTTTACAGGAATTTCACTCTGGCTTCCCATCAGGTCTCATATTTACATACACATCATCACTAATTTGTACCCTCATTCAGTGTTGGGTTGCAGGCTGTGTATGCTAACAGTTTCATTTATCACACTTTATCATTTAGCCCCCATTTATGGTAGATGTTATTGCTCTGCACATCCGGCACTCAGCAGTTAAAACATGCACACACACACACACACACGCACGCACACCCCGACAAACACACATGCGACCTGAAACTCATAGAAAACAAAGAAATCTGTTGAGCAACCGATGGGAATTTTCTTTTGTTGTATTATGGTGGAAAGATTTCGCCATGCGACAAAAGGATGAGGCAAACAACTGAAATGTCAAGATCCTGTGTAACTCTAAAAATAAAAGACCTAAGGGCTGCCATTTGAGTACATCTTAGCCACGCTGTAGTGCATGGAACAGAGGAAACAAACATTTTTCTGCACCCAGCAGCAGCGTCTGAAGTAGAGCTGCCAACAGTTCTCTCCTAAAAATAGAAAAAAGTGTATTTTGAAAATGTTTATCTACTTAACATTTAGTGCTCTTGAGAATATAAATATGTATGTTTCCAGCATATCAACATGACATATAAATGTGTAAAACGAGTATTTTCAAAGAACAGGCAACCTAACAAGTTCAACAGCATTATGTAATTCATAGTAAAACTCTCACTATGCAAAGTCCAGATATGAAGTTTTCTTTTCTCTTATTCTACTTATTAATTTATAAAATGCTAACAATGTAATAAAAATTCAGTGAAAAAAAAACATTTTTTCGCACAAAAAAAAAAATATGTTTGTGTTAAAAATAAGTACAAATGAAACAACAATTTAGGAACGATAACAAGTGGGTGAGGCCAACGCTTCATTAGTCTCTGGTTGAACAGTAGGAGATTCTTCATATGATAACTCTTTGAAAGGACTTTATACCTTGGGAACGCTATGATAAAGAAATCATAGGCTTTTAAAACGTTGGCATACATTCACACTGGAAACCGACCTAAATAGTAACCTTCTTCGGTTTTTTCTAGAACAATCTTTGGAGAAGAGAAGAGATGAAACTAGAGTAAAAATAGAAACGTATGCTTGTTATTAAGAGATAACCCTTTACTTGCCACATCAGTATTTACTCATTAAGAGACAGATACTGCCTAAAGCTTTTAGCAGATTCCAAATCATATTTGTTCTGCTTATGAGATTAGAGCTTTAGTGCGGGACAAATAGATCCGCAGGTTAAGTTCATTGGATGTGACCGCTGGTAGCAGGTCATTTAGGGGAAGGCAATAAATTACAAGCTGAATTTCCAAGTGTCTGCACAAAGTTTTTCTACCCCATGTGTAGGTGCCTGAGGCTTAGAGATAGGGGCTTGGAGCTGATGGCAGAAATGTCACAGGGTTAAGCTGCAGCTCATCTTACCTCAGGTTTTCTCCTTTTCTACCTCCTCTACTCCTTCATTTCATCTTGTTATGCTGTGGACACAATGGGATTTCTTGTTCCCTCTTATGTGCTGATGAACTTGAACATTTTGTAGGCGATATTTCCCCCCACAATTTCCCTCTGTCGACCTTTTATTTTTGCCCAACACAGATTATGTGCACATCACTGACTGTTAGCGTGATTGATTGACTCAGAAGTGGAGCGTAAAAAGGGCGCAACTGTTTTACAGGTTGATTTTACTCACAGATCAGTGGCGGCGAGGTGATGTGTGCAAATTTTTCACACAGGCAGGTCAGAGCTGTTGGCCTTTTAATGGTTTCTTGGCACGATGGGCACAGGCAGTACACAAACTCCTCTGTAGCTGGAGTGAAATTCACTTAAATGGACTTTTAATGTGATGACACAGACTGAGCTCAGAATGGTTTCAGCCAGGTCAAAGTCTGTTTACAATTATGAAAATTGCAGAGATGCAGGCTTTTTAATCCAGTGTGAACCCAAAGGAACAATGTTTGCGGTTGTTTTTTTTAAATGATGAATGAAGGCAGCTGAGAGAATCAGGAGACAGTGATGAGTAAAATGACAAAACTAATGAAAGAAAAAAAAAAGCAGGTGAAGCTACATTTGAATTTCATAGCAACTTACATATAATTTATCTATCAAGACAAATGAAAATATGACTAAATAGGCTAAAATGCTAATGTTTCCACATTGCTACATTTTCTGTGCATAGTTCACAATAAGCCTCTATATGTCAGTTAAAGAAGCTGACTTCTCAGTTTGCTGTATCAGAAACATTAATCAGAACACTGATTGACTGAAAAACTAAATAGATGCATAACTGCAGCAATGTGAGTTTTGAAAAGAAAGAGATCATGAGAGGTTCGAAAGACTCTTACTGCAGCCGGAGGCAGTGCTTCAAGAGCCACTACAAACAGGCTACAACTGTGGCATTTATTGTGTAAGCAACTTCTGAACCAGAATATCAAAGTTGTGAAAAATCTACAGAGCCACTGTGGAGTATTGTCAAAAGAAAAATGACCGATCGATCCAACAACACAAACAAGCTGAAGGTCACACTACTAACGCACTAATTTATTCAAAAGGAGCTCCTCACAAGTATTAAGTGCATATACTGTACAATGAAGAGATATGCTATTTTTTTTTTTTTAAGAAACTGTTATTGAAATGTTATGATGTTAAATTCTGATTTGCCTGGGGAAATTAGATCCAAATACATAACGAAGGTTGTCATATAATGTGACCACATCGGGAGGTGAGATAAAAAGAACATTTCCCGTACTTCGTGAAAACACATGATTGTAAATGCTATAAATAGATTTCTGAGAAGCAGATGTGTGCGTTGGTGTTATATAAATGTATTGTTACTTTATCTATAGCAAAACTACATGCCTGTCTTAATGCAGATCTTACCAACCTAGAAAGCTAAGTGAAAAAAAGTATTTCATGAGGTTTTGAGATATCATCTTTGAAAGTTTTGGGATGAATGTAAAAATTTATTCCACTGGCTCTAAACAGTGTCGTAATGTTGTGTTTGGGAGATTTGTTTCAGGGACAAATAAATTTCCTTTTGCCTTCATCGTATAGTCAGCTTTGACAATAATACCGCAAACAAATACCAGCAAGTTTACAGCAAAACCTAGAAAGAAATGTATTAATAACTGCAGAAAATTGTTCAAATAAAATGAGGATAAATGCATGCCTCTACTTAATTACTGCATTTTAGTTTGTCAGGATCTTCTAGCTTCACCAGTGAATGGAAACAGTAGTATTTAGCATTAGATATTAACATGAGAATGGTGTTCTCTTTTACCTGAAACCAAGTAGCTACACTTCCTGAACCTAACCATAAGATTGTTATGGTTAGATTGCTTAAGTGAAACCAAACTTTGCAAACCTAAAATCTACAGTGTGCCAGAAAGCAAAGGACAGATAAACAACAAAGAAGAAAAATCACAAAAACCAAACTGTTTAAAAGTTACAACAATCCAAGTTTACTGATCAACTCAGTGAGGACCCCCCTAAACCATCCCCCTAAATAACCATCGTACGTTTTTTCTTTTGCTTCTCAGATTCCTGGAACATATTCATGTTGAGTATGTGTCAGGAATGGAAAATCTTTTGTATCTTGGTTAGCTTTGCAAAAACTCCAAGGGGTATATTTAGTTGAATAAGGATGAACAACAGGAAGAGCAATGTGTTGAAAACACATTTGAAAAAAATAAAAATACAAAAAGGCAGTACGATGCACTTGTACATCTGCTCGCTCTTTCTACATTTTCAAGGACAAATAACAATTCTAAATATTCTTCACAATGTTTGATTTTCCAATTAAAACAATTACAAAAGTGTTGAGAGTCTTACTGAAGCCAAATAAACCTTCTCATATTTAATTCTGTTCCCTAGTCATAAACTCTACTAAAATTTTGTTTTCTATAGTATACAGCAGATTTTGGCATTTTCTAATTACTTATTACAAGACAAACATATTACCCAATAATGAGAGTAAATCATTTGAGTATTATGTTGGCACTATTGTGTTGCTTTTCCAGTCTTAGAGTGAGTTTACTGAAAACCCCTCTGGTTGATTTAGGTTCTGCCTCAGGTTGAAGTAAATAAAATGGTATTATCAAAAAAGATAAACAGATCAATATTAAAGAGAAAATGTGAAAGAGAGGTTAAACAATTCAATTTAAATTAACACATTTCTTTTGGTCACTTGTTGACATTCAGGATGCTACAATATGCCATAATACCCAGGTGTTAAAAGGGTAAGAAAGCTGCTACAACAGTCAGCTTGCTTATATGCTAGGCTAACTGCGTTGACAGTTGTCAGCGTAGCAGGTCACATGATACAGACAGACAAGATGTGACAACTGCCAGTGCAGTCTTTCTTTAACTGTGATCATCACACTTAAAACACTTTTCTTGTTGGAGAAAACCCAGACTTCTTAAATCAGCAAAATAATGTCCAGATTGGCAAGTTGAGCACAAGAAAGTAGGCTGTGGATTTAATATAACGGCTGTGCAAAATGTAGCGGCATTGCTTGCTGGCTAACAATATGGCTGTGACTGACATACAAATTACAACTAGAACACGAACATCAGAGACTGGTTATCAAATTTATTAGAGGTGTTAATAACTGTCTTTTACAAAGTTCCTTGATAGGGACAATACATTGGATCAGTTTGGGACACCCTGACATTCAAATTACTTACTGACTATCTTCTGACCACGATGTGCACCAGTACACACTGTCTGATGTGAATTTCAGCATTTCAAAAACTGTTTCTTCTCCCAACATTGTCAAGCAGATGTGTGTGTGCGTGGGGGTGTGCGTGTGTGTGCACCAGATAAGCCAGATTTGCCTCCACAACATAGAGTTTTCTTTACATCTGTTTCCAAATTTGAGAAAACCTCCTGATGATTTTCCCAGAATTCCATTTTGTGAAGCTTGTGGATCATAAATCAGGAAGGGGAGAGGAGAGCCTTGTAGCGAACAAAATCAGTTCTAAGAGTTCATAAATTTTGCATGACTTTAGGGAAACACCTGTAAAAAGCTTAAGTTAACCTTAACAGTGCTTTTGTACTCACCACTGTGCAGAGCTGCCCACTTATTGCTTTCTTTTTCTTTTGGCTAGACCTGAAGCCACTGCTGTTTGGATGCTTTGCCTTTCTAGTAATTGCCTTTCTGAAACATGAAACACAGCCAATGATTTCCTGACGATTGAAAGTTCCCATGGAAACACAATATAAATACAAAAGTTAATGTCATCCTAGAAACATAGCTTAATCAGGTTAGTCTTATTTTTAAACCCTTAAAAAGAATGTCCCACTTTGGTTCGAGTCCTGCTTGCTGCCAGTGTGGTACTTCATAATTGAAAAAACTGTTTAGGGAACTGTTGTTTAATCAACACTGTTTTTGTATGTTCGCACATTGTATCTGTCTTTGCTTTTTGAATAACGGGCTCTTTGCACGTCAGCTTCCGTGTTCTGGGAAAAGCGGCTCGGTCGCTTCCGGTCTATTGAAAATGATATTTTACACTCTGTGCTTGCCCAAGATAACAATTAATGGTGTACATCGATCCAAAGCTCCAACAAGTAAGCTGGGGAAAGGGTTTAAGATGTACGCCTCGTTATACATTCACGGATACGAAGTTGAGTTTTCCTTCCTTTAAACTTTGTGGCTAACATTAACTTTAGCTTATGCTAGTAGGCAATATTCTTGGACATTTTCATTATAAAAAATTATTATTTAAGTAACATTTTAATCTATTCTAATGGACAGTGTTTTTACCTTATTTTGTATTTATTTTCAAGGATATTATGTGCGTGGGCTGCACAGTGGCGCAGTTGGTAGAGCTGTTGCCTTGCAGCAAGAAGGTTTTGGGTTCGATTCCCGGCCCGGGGTCTTTCTGCATGGAGTTTGCATGTTCTCCCTGTGCATGCGTGGGTTCTCTCCGGGTTCTCTCCGGCTTCCTCCCACAGTCCAAAAACATGACTGTCAGGTTAATTGGCCTTTCCAAATTGTCCCTAGGTGTGAGT
>CAEGAE010009717.1:0-16144 GCA_903067095.1 Girardinus metallicus
TGTATGTATGTATGTATGTATGTATGTATGTATGTATGTATGTATGTATGTATGTATGTATGTATGTATGTATGTATATGGGCATGTGTGTGTGTGTAAAAGTTTGAAGTCATAATGTGACAAAATGTGAAAGAGTATTGTATTTTTGCAAGCCTCTCTACCATCATTTGGAAGAGAGCTATATTAAAAGGAGTGCATAACTGATGATCCATTGATGATTCACAGATAAAATTCACCACTGAGTTTCTGACCTTAGTGCTGATCCAAACCGCAGTTCTGTTTCACATGCATCTGTTTTCAGATGCTGCTGCAGCTGCTGTGATGTGTTGAATATAACATTTTGAACACAAAACAATTTCAGGCCTAAATTTCATTTAATAAACTGTGGATTTGGCTCCCTCTACTGGAGATTTGGAAGTTCTCAGAATATTTGCAGTATGCACAGACATTTATCCTACAAACAAATACCCCTCTGAAATGTCTTTTTTTGTGTAATCTTTAACATGTTTCTCTGCTTCAGTTCCTATGTAGAGGGAATCATCCAACCCCCTTTTGATGACATAGACCCTGAATATGGTCTCCATGGTTACAAACTACACATTGTTCTCCACAACACTGTATGCAAACTCATGTCAGAAAGCTTTTCCCAGCTTTTTTGTCACAAAGGTAACTTATTTCTCATCATGACCTGAAAGCCATACTGCATTGGTTCAGATGTGTGCTAAAAATCAGGTGACAATGTATAATTTCAAGTACTGCTTTTTGTTTTGGTCTTTTTGACTGTCAATTTGTACACATAATGAGATTTAGTTTCTCTTAATAAAGACTATTGTCAGCTATGACTGCAATTTTTGAAAGTTTAACACTTAGCTTGAATAAGTTTTTCAAATAAAGTTGCCATATTTTTGATTAATAAAAAACTGAGCTATTTTATATTCTTTATGTAACATTTTTAGCAATTTCTTAATAATCTATTATATTTCATAAACATAAAACAGTTTTTCTTAATCAAAAAACATATTTTAAGGGTTTAAATAAGTGTTATAAGATTTTTGTGCTTAATTTTCTCAAGTGTTAAACTCATTTGATGCAAAACTACTTTAAACATGTGTTTAAATATAGCTTTTTAGGAATTAAGTTAATATGCATACATACTTGGAAATACAGATGATTTCCAAGTTGATACTTATATCATAAAGTAAAGATCAATTTGTTTTGTGTTGTCTGTGCCCAGCTCACTTCTCTGATGGATGGATCCAGCTCACTGCCATCAGCAGAACCAACTCCTCACAGCACATCCAGCTTTCTGGGAAACCAATCCTGCCCTGGCGATGTGAAGCCTTGGAAGGCACAGTGGAGGTACCACAAGTGGCCTGTGTCTGTCTAATGTTTTACACTGAAAGTGCATTGTTAGAGTATACTGGGTTAAAAAAATAATACATTTTGCAACAGAATCGCTGAAAAAAAAAAAATATATATATATAGCTACAACATCTTAAAAGTTAAAATTTTAGGATAATTGTCATGATGTGTTGTTTAAAGAAGACCCAAATGCAGAGGGGCAGAGGAAGCTTGTAGATTAGGAATATTTTATAAAAATGATGAACAATACTGGAGTAAATGTACATCAAATATTATTTGATGAATATTGAATTAGTAGTTAAATTGAATATTGATTAATTACCATGTGACAGTCGATTTATTATAAATTTAAATAAAAATCTTATCTGCTTACAATTTTGATATACATAATAGTTCAATTACAGAATAAAAAAGAACTAATAAAGCACACACTTACATCTTATACGTTAGATGAATAACATTAACTAGCAGGATATTTTGTTGATTTTAAAAACCACCCTACTACAGATGTATCAAACTTGTTTTTTTCCAGACATAAACTTTAACAATAAACATTCTGGTTGTGTTTGATTCTTCAACTGACATTTTGTAGAAGTGCAAAACCCAAACAAAATACTGGAGGGGACAACACAGCTGGTTGTTTAATCCTGAAGCATAGAGCATCAGACTCAATGACAGTAACATACCTACTCCCACCTGTCAATCTCTCTAACAACCATAGCCCTGCTGTCTGTTGTCATGGAAATTATGCTGTCTTGCTGTGACAACGTCTTGAAAGACGTTGCACAGTTATCTCAACTATCTATCCATAAATTTGATATCTGCAAACAGTGATTTATAGTATGCAGATTGAGTTAGTTTGTCTGACATCCTTCCTCCTGAACTGAAACCATCTAATCTCTAGAAATGTCCTGCATTTTGCCAAAAGCGCTGCTTGCTTCTTCTGGCTGGAGTTATCTGAAAAAATGCTTTCATTATGATAGTTATATTATGCTGCAGGTGGAGATATTGTAGGACCAACTAGTAGATTTTATTCATCATAAAAGCAGCAGTTCTGCAAAAAAGATTAAACGTTTACATTCTCACTTTTCAATCTAACTTTACACACCAAAATGGTACAGAAGTTTTTTTTTTTGTTTTTGTGGCTAATTACTTGGAAAATATATGCCTGCAGAGGGTGACAAAAATTTCTGTATGTGTCAACTGCAAAATGATGTGATGAAATCAACTGTGGTAATCCACCAACTGCTGACTCATGTTTGCTTTGCAACACTTTGCCAGAATTGCTGCATTATGTCTCTAACGCTGCTGGATGAATTCGGAAACCAATTCAGTTGTGTCACTACTCCCATTTCCATGGAGCTGGAGAAGGCAGCTGTCTCATATGATTATGATGGCGAACACTATCTCATCCAATATGAGGACTCAAACATTCAGGTGAAGATGCAACTTGTAAAGATGACTGCAAAGAAGCATTTTGTCGTCAGCTTAATTGTCTATGTGAGTGTTTTGTTTGTCAACAAACATTTTAGCAGGGATTACTGATCAGTGTGTATCTCTGTTGTATTTTGCATCTGCAGTGATTTTACAAATTGTCCATTCAGTGGAAAACTGTCAGGTGAAGTGTTAAGTCTGATGCAGTGCCTTGTTACTGCACTGAATAAATGGTGTGCTTGAAACCCTGACATGCTAGTCCTTCTAATTTTCACAGTTATAAGTGGATAAAAGCATTAAAAGGAAAAAAAAAAACATGGAGTTTGAGACTTCATTCCCTATCCTAATGCCAAAAAGCTCCAGGCAGCCTGAACTCTGTAAAAATATCAACCGTACATTTACAGTGAACCTTTGTAATTTTGCTTTACAATTGTGCTTAAAAACAAAGAGCTGAGATTTGTGTTTGGGAAGATATGGTTGTTTAACATAATGAAAATTAAGGCACTCTGGATGTTGTTCAAAATGTCTCTACACAAAGATATTTTGCAGCACAGAATCATATAGGTTGATAAGCATAAAAATATTATGCTTATTTTTTCTATTTTACACTATTTTGGTATAATAAAATACCATGCTATTATGTAACTGTTATTTTGACTTGTATTCTACTGTCTGTAAACTTACGAAGTGCTAACTTATCGCTCAGTTGCAAAATTTAGTATCTCAAAAACATGTTAAGTTTTGATTACATTGTATTGTTGTATTTATCATTCAGAAAAACAAAACTATCCATTTCCAGGAGATCAACCTTTATGATCCGTCTGACCCCTACATCCTGTGGCCCAGTGGCCTAATGGATAAGGCATCAGCCTCCGGAGCTGGGGATTGTGGGTTCAAGTCCCACCTGGGTCGATTAATGCAAGTTGTTGAGAAACTATATCAGTGAAAGATTTTGGATAATGGTTACTTTGGGCAACTGTGGCCCCAGCAATAGAATTATTGCCAAGGCAGTTGTTTGATATTGTCGCCAAGCTGATGATAAACCAATATTGCTGATGGCAAAACAAGTGCAAAATCTCTTACTTTTGTTGTTAATAGGGCCATCATCACCTTGAAAGACACTTAGTTTTGTACAATATTTGCATTGGATTACTAAACTAGTTAAAGAAATTATCCAGTGGAAATTTAGGAGAAACTATATACAGCGTGAATTAGTCTTTCCCTATTTTCAGAGCTAAAATAAGACATTGGCTATAACAGGCAGGGGAAACCACCAGGGCTTACTTTATTTTGTATTTTCCACAGCTTTTCATTTGCATTCAAAGCTGGACTTAATTTGATATTGGAGAATAACCATAAACAGCATCCTCATGCCATAAGGCCATATTGAAAAAGTGTGGGGCATGTAATAAACTGTCAAATAATACTCATTTGCCACTGCCTGGACTTTAATATCTACCATTTATGGCTTTTCCAGTTGGCACACATTTCAATCTCAATGGCCTTTATACTGCTGTTTGCTGCCATCATCATCCGCTGCAAACTGGCACTTCTTCATTCCTTTTTATATGACAAAAGCAGGACCCAAGGGTAATGTGTGTTGGTAATGGTCTGGCAAAATATGAGACAGTCATTCATGTTGTTTGAGACACATAATGGCTCAAAAGGCTTTGCAGGTGCTGCTGGGGCAAAGATCTGTGAATCCCAGAGTTTGCTTTTGCAGAAAGTAATAACTTATCCAAATACATTTATTCTTCTTTATAAAATGTGTGATGAGAATACACAAGTAGTAATGTAATTTAGGTTTATTTAAATGAAGTTTAAACAAGGCAGTTCTCCAGCAGAGGGCTCTCTTTGGTAAACAATGAATGTTCTACACTCACCGCTGTTTTTATTCTCCTTATTCTGTCAGTTCAACAAAAGCTCCAAACAAACATTTCTTCTTACTCTTATCAGCACAACAGTAATCTCATTTTAACATAGTTCTGATTTTTCATAATTACCCTATGAGCCTTGTAAAACAGTACACCAAAAACAAAGGCAACATTATCCACAAGAAAATGCTAAATGTAGTGGCACGGTACTTCATTAAACTTATCTTCTTTAGCTTCCTCCCCAGCTAATCTTGGAAGAAAATTGCTTCCATTTTTAGCTTTTAATTCTCTCCCTTGTGAATGACCAGCTGGACCCACAAATAATTCAACCTCACAGGCCATTGACACAGCTCTCATTTAGTCCTATGTCAACTAAAGAAATTCAACAGCAGGGAGATTAACTGACACCATCATTTTAATTTTAAACCACATATTCTTTATTCAAAAGGTCTTGCAGGTATAGCCACAGTCTTCTCCTACATACGAGTGTCTTTGTCCTTACAAAACCTTACAATTAATATTCCATATTTATTGCGTTGTTGGGCTGGGATGGCATGTCGGTGAAGTTAATTATGCATATAATAATCACTGCAACATCTGCGACAACAGCTCAAAATGTCTTTGCCAGAATCCTCTCATGAGGAGATCCATAATCAGGCAAAAAATGATTTGTAGATACCACAAATTAACAGATGGCTCAACTCATTACAATGCTGGACATGAACTATTTCATAATTATATTGTAGTTACTGTGAACGCCACTGTCATTTTCTTTCACCTTGTTCTGACACCCTTTATGTTCCTACTGGGATTGGGAACTGGGAAATTGAGAAGGCTTCTAGAGATTAGAGTGACAAATTAAAATAGTAACATGGAGATTAGCAAAATTCTTATTTATTATTCTCATTACATTATCTGTTGGTAAATAAAACATATTTCACAGACATAACAGCCAAGGGAGGGATTCATTTGCTCGCAAGTGTACAGACAGATCCTAATTTTTTGGTCAATTATGTTCCCTGGCTTGATGGTATAAGAGAAGAAAGGAACAGCCATAATTCTTGGCATAGATTTTACCTTCAGGAAGAGCTCAGGACAAAGTAGCTCACAAAACATCCCTGACTGGATAATAAAACTGGAAGCTATACAAAATGTCTTCTCCTTCAAACAGTCAAAATTAAATATGTGACACAGAGCCAATCTACTCAACAAAGCATGACTAAAGTATACATACAAATAATGATAAAAAAATACACTATAGAGGTTGCAAAGGCCCATGGATGATGGCTGACCATTGGCCTAAAGGCTCAGTGATGCAGCTTCTCAGTGTTTTTATAGGTCGCTGCTGATTGAATAGCTGAAGGGCAGCCATTAAAAATGGAGCAGTGAAACCTAGGGCTCAGTGCAGAACACACAAGTATCAATAAATATAGTCCTGAGGCAAATGTGAGACTGACGCCTGAAAACGTAGGCATGTTACATTCAGAAGATGTCACAAACCACAACATTGTCAAAACCACACAAGATCTGAAGGTTGCTTTTTTTTTCATTATTGATTTGATTAAGTGATTCCCACCTTTTTACATCGTCATTTATACTATCGTTATATTACAGGAAGAGAGCTGAGATTAGTTTAAACCTCAAGAAGCAGTGAGGTGGATTCTAAACATACATCAAATGACACTCCTATTTTCCCTTTTACTAGTTGAGTATTTCCAGTAATTTTAATTAAACTTTCTGGAGTGAAAGTAAACAGGATTCATAACTTCTTGCTTGAAGAAGAACAGCTCAGCATAGAGCACAGACATCTTCTATCTTGAATAGCTTAAAAGCTACTGGAGCACCAAGAGCAGATAAACGAGACAATAAAGCTTTGGCAAATTCAAATGCATGTCAATGACATATAAACAAGAAAATGTATGCAGTTGAGGAGCAAATAAACACAAAACAGCAACAGACAAAATTAAGTTTCCTCCTACACAGTACACATTCCTTTGATTGAGTTAGAGCAGGGGTGCTCAAGTCCAGTCCTCGAGAGCTACCATCCTGCAACTTTTAGAAGTATCCTTACTCCAACAGACCGGGATCAGCTCTAAACAGGCCTGGTAATGAGCCATTCATTTTATTCAGGTGTGTTGGAGCAGGGACGCATCTGAAAGTTGCAGAATGGTAGATCTCAAGGACTGGACTTGAGCACCCCTGAGTTAGAGGAATAAGAAAAGAGTTCCTAGCAGGAAACAAACAGGGACCAGGTACATGCAGAAAACAGTAGAATCTTGTGAGGGATGAAGGAGAAGTGGTAACAACAATGTTACCTGTGTTGGACAGGTAACATTATGAAAGACAAAAAAAACAAGGTGATGCTACAAAAAACAACAACAAAAAAAACAGTCTGTTCAAGTAGGACAGAGTATTGTTGCCGGAACAATGGACCTGTGCAGCTGTGAGACGTGAGCAAAAGGCATTTTGAGGGAGAGAGAGAGCAAAACAGCAAAACTGTTAAGATCAAATAGTATTCAGGTGTTAGCATGGCACAGTCTAAGTGATAACCAAAATCCTACTGAGACAATGAAATTGTAACTTTCAGATGAGAGTTGGCCTAGATGTACATAGCTGGTAGAAACATACGCCACCAGCAATTAAGGTAAAAGATTGCTGAATGATTACTCAGCAGTGCACATTGTATAAGTTATATTCTACTGCTAGCTATGAATTTTTAGCAGTAATGTTAATATTCAAATGCAAAGGTTTTCTGTTTATATGAAATATATTCGTGCATTTTCTCATTAGAGTAATAACTAAATGCATAACCCCTTGCCTATAGATTTGCTTGACAGTCATTCAGAAATTTGGTTTCTCTTCTTTACATTATCTGGAATTTAAGAAAACTATATAGACTCGATCAAAGTATCTAGGACAAATAGCTCAACACTGGTGTCATCCTCCCTTGCCTCACACGCTGCAGTGGGGCTGTAAAAGGGGAAAAGAGATGGCATGTGTCAGCACATTATGTAGTACATTGTTGAAGCACTTCCTGTAATTTAATGGTTGGCTGGTTTTTATTCTCGCAATAACATCCTGTGTCTCCCAGGTCTTAGAGCAAGCATTTGTTGGACAGGTAAAGTGTAACTATTTTCTTTTGTCAAGTTGCTGCTGAGTGTTGGTTAAAAAGGTCACATATTCATGAGTATGCAAAAGAATCAACAGAAACAACCTGGACTAAATATGTTTTCTCAAAGGAGTTGACTGCATTAGGTTGTACCTTACAATCAATGGCATTTTTATAGCTGTGCAAACAAGGTGATGCTACAAAAAAAAACTGTCTGTTCAAGTAGGACACCTTCTTCTAACCTTTCAGGTTAACCAGAAAAATTCTGTGTACCTTGATGAAAAAATCTTCACAAAGTTTCACAATGCATCAAAATCTATATCTGAAGTCAAAGCAGAGAAACTTCACTGTGGAATAAGACAAAATGAAATAGCCAAAGATTGTGGAGGACACTCAGAGACCCTCAGTGAATTTGATCTTTTTTTTTTTTGTCAGTAACATGACAGACAAAAAAAGTTTCCTCATAGAAAAGTTGTGTTTAGCTAAATATTAATTAAGCATTTAACTGCCAGAGATTTTTCTCCCAGTAATTTTCTTGCACATTCCAAATGCTTTTTGTAGCATTTAACCAATAATGTCACTTATCAACTCCTGCTCCGTAAGGTCAAGCAAATAATTCTCCAACATCTAGATATCAAATGTGCCAAATCTGCACTTTTTAAGATGATTCGAAGGAACTTTCTGTTTTATTCAGACTCCACCGCGCTTCTTTTAAAGTTTAAAATCAGATTAAACTAATTTCATATTGTGGAGAAGCTGCATTATCATTGGATTTTAGGAATATCCATCGTAAACCTTCAACCCACAATACTTTTCTGGAATTGTGTTTGCAGCTATTCAACCAACCTCTGGATTTTCATGGAGAAAATGTTTATTGAAATGTCGGAATATTAACTTTTAGACTTTAAAATGAAATACCATCATAGCTCTACATTATCTTTAAAAGATTAGTAGGATGACCTCTAGAAATTGATTCAGATTATGAATACTAGTATATTTATTGCTTTATCGACTATAATACTATGGACGGAGAGGTGTTCAAAATAGCTTATGTTGATGCTAATCCTTTTTGCTTTTAAATTGCCAAGAACACATTATTTGTACTGACTGTTTTATGGGGCAGTTTTCTATTGTAGGTTGAGAATCTGGTCACTGATGTTGAGGAAGATCTTCCTCCTTTTGCTTTTTGCTAAGAAATAGAAAGATGGAGGGTTGTCAATTGAAGCATTAAATTTCACAGGAGAGATCTTCCCTTCATTTTCTCTTGCCTTTCAGGGCTTCCAGAAGCCATGATGTTAAGAGTACCTGCTGAAGATGCAGGTTAAACTTCATCTGAGTAGGTACAGCCATAGACAGTACATCTCTGGAAGTGTGCGATTATTGAAATGGTTAAAAAAAAAACTACGAAATTCAGCTAAACCGCAAACCAGTCACTTGCAGATCAAAACATATGATTATCTACAAATACAAACTATTTCACTGTAACAATCACAGGAAACAGAAAGAACAATAAATCCTTCAAAAACACAAAGTGCAAGACAAATATTTCTGTCTTCTCAGCTATGTAAAACAGTGACATTATTCAGTGCTTCAAATGCTAATTAGTGGCATTAATTTATACTTTTAACCATTAATTATTTCACTTCACTGTTCAGAAGAATCATAATGGTCCTGTATGTTGTACATTTTACCTGTCTTTCACGGTTTGTAAGGGCATATTCTGGCAAACGTACATAATTAATAATTCATATATTTTTAGCATAAACCACAATCTATTTTTTGCTAATCTTTCCATGCCTGACTTGTTTTTATTCCAGGCATAGTATATCCATGACATCATTGTGACACTGAGCAGAATAAACATGTTTTCCACCAGCCTAAATCAAATGTTAAATGTGGTGTCTTCTGTGGGCTTCACATAAAACGGTCTGGGCTCTGCGAGTTCTTGGAACAATTGGCATCTGTGCAAAGGTCTGTGCCTGAGGCAAATGCTATTGATCTGAACCGCTATTAAGAAGGAAGCCAGAGGAAAGAACGAGAGGCAGAGAAAGAGGTACAGACCGAAAAAAAAGAAAGCCTCATTCGTTATCTGTGGGTTCAGTAAATATGGTAAACAAACAGGTATATTTACTATTGTAATAAAACTCTAACATATTTTAGAATGTAGCACTTAATTACACAGAATCATGCTTTCTAAAATCCACAAGACATTTTGACATTGAATGCATGTTTCCTATAATAACATGTTCTAGGTTTGGGGTTAGGTGTAAAAAATAGACAGTTCTCAAAGGGAAATTTCAAATCACTTATCTCTGACTTAGTAAAACAGCATATCGAGTTCTCCATTCTCTTTTCTGGTCTCGGCAGGGTTGAATAGTGAAGCATGGCTGGATTAGTGTCATATTTGTCTTGGGTGTAGTAAATGTAAAATATAGGCATGAAATGTGTACTTTTCATATTCATATAGTGCTCTCCTCCATAGTTACTCAGTTATTTATTTTTTATTTTTGGCTTTTTGACACAAATGTGACAGAAGAAATACATTTTAATATCATGCTAAAGCTAATTTTTTAAATGTTCATTTATTAAGGAAAAAAAAAAATCTATCCACAATTGCTTCCATTGTCAAATCAAAATTTTGGTTAATTTTAGTTCAGTTTTGTCCATGATCTGATTACTGCCACTCTAAAAAAAATCAGGAAATATTGCAAATAAAACCTATTTGACAACATAAAGTAAGCAAAAAATAATTTAAAAAAGCAACACATCATGTCCTCATACTAAAGACACAGAAAGGATAGGGTTACAAGTCAGTCTGTCAAGTCTTTGACACTTCAGTGAACCAGAGAGACTCTTTATATACAAAAGAAGAAAATAGAAAATATGAGGTACTTTTTTTTTTTTTTACCTCAACAACATTTCAGAAATAAAGCATCACACAGACAGTCAGATTGTGGGGATAGTGTGATGGTTTGGGGTTACTTTGCTTTTTCAAGAACTGCTAGATTTGCTTTAATTGATAAAACTGGGTCAAGCTATGTAGATGGACAAGTTCCCTTCTAAATATCTCAAAAAAATCTACGAAGATACTCCAGAGGGGCTAATTAAAATAAATCATGCAAAGAAGAATGTCTCAAATTTCCTCCACAGCAATTGCCAGTTAAGATGACATACATACATAACCCGTTATAAGTTTTAGGAGATTTTTTTTTTCTCTCCACATATAGGTATTTTGCATAGTTTTATTCCTTTACTGGATTTCATTTTAATATGAAAACATTTATTCTCTGTAGCCTTTGTATGAGATAAACATGTATTTCATAATCGGAAACTTTTAAGTGTGAAAAAAAGCCAAAACAGAAGAAAACTGTGAGGAGAAAATACTTTTTAAAGACATTGCATGTCCTGTTGGAAATCACTCAGATGCACATAGTAAATATGTATTTATTCACGTTTATTTTTCTCTTTTCAGTAGCTCATTTGTTAAATATGTTTATCTGGATGTCCCCTGGAGAACAATAAAAGTCATCTTTTGCACGGGTAGAAAACAAGCCAATGTGGTACTTGATGATTACATTTTAATCAGATCTCTGCTGCAGGGCCACCGGTGCTTGACACCTATTAAAGGAGAAGCCAGTCACTGTGGCCAGGATGACATTTCAATGCTCATGCAGTGGTTGCAGCAACAAAAAGGATATGACATAAAGCAGTCTGCTTCAATGCTTGTCAAAGCATCTAAATCAAACCAGTTTTATTTACAAGTATATCTCAGCAACGAAAAGCTTTGATCATTACTGCAGTGTACCATTTTGAGAAGGCACCTGAAAACTGTCCATTTATAATTTAATGGATGAAGTTCTTAAATTACAATGAAAAGAAAGCATTTCAATACTAATAAATCATTAGTCATCAAATAATTAGTAAAACAAAACACACACTCTGTGGTGCATGTGCTTTGAAGAAAAAGGATTTATTTTTTTTACATCTACAACTAGATTAAGTCACGTGTTTAGGGTGTTACTCACTGCCACTGAGATCTGATGAGGATAAAGGTAACTCAGGATTGAAATCGGTAAACCAGACATTCATTTCCAAGAGATGCTGCAAAGATAAGTCAACAGAACTGCTCCAGAAGCACTGTAGCAACACCGGCAAAACATGAAGGTAAAATAAAACCTTTGAGAGCAGAATTTCTTTCCAATACAGCGACAAGCTAAAGCCTAACAAGCTCTTCCAAGCAGTTGGAAAATCCATCTGTTCCTGGATTTCCTGCAGGCTTTATTGCCTCCTGCTTGGAATTTTTTTTTTTACATGTCCTCACTGGTTGACACCAGACTGGAGTGTTCCTGTAGGTTGATAAAAAGTGGCTTTCCTCCTTATTGTAGGGAATAGAGGGCACAAAGTTAACAAATGCATAAACAAAGGGCATCATTTTTTTCCAGGTGCAAAACAAATGCTGCTATTGTAGATGCCCTGAAGAAGGGGAGTATTTTAATAAAAGAACCGGACACGGTGCTTCTGCTCTAGCGATTATTATTATCTGAGTTAGCTTACAAACATACACAATGATATCAACATTGAAACAGCAGTACGTTAGCAATTGAGCTAACAGAGCTAACAACGGACTCTGTCAACATTCGGAACGTCAAAGTAAACTCACAGCTTTCTGAAAGTTAATGAACTCATTTACAATTTACAGGTGTGTACATATATATACTCATACCTGAAGAAGGGGAAATTTTAATAAAATAGCCGGGCACGGTGCTTCTGCTCTAGCGATTATTATTATCTGAGTTAGCTTACAAACATACACAGTGATATCAACATTGAAACAGCAGTACGTTAGCAACGGCGCTAACAATGGAGCTAACAGAGCTAACAACGGACTCTGTCGGAGCGTCAAATTAAACTCGCAGCTTTCTGAAAGTTAATAAATTCATTTATAATCTACAGGTGTGTAAATATATATACTCATACCTGAAGAAGGGGAGTATTTTAATAAAAGAGCCGGACACGGTGCTTCTACTCCAGCCATTATTATTATCTAAGGAGGAAGTTCCGGTGCTCTTCACTACACCTAACGCAAGCGCTAGACTCCCCCTGCTGGTTGAATCTGACCACTGCTTCAGCCAAATCAGACTAGTTAGCCTCTGAAATAACCAAATTTCAATCCATCACACTATCTATAAGCATTAGTGTTGCACACAAGCACATTCAAATGAAAATTTTCATGATTGGGCTTTGAACTTAATGAGAGAGTTTTTACGTGATGCGTCGGTTTGGTGTCATTAAATGAGGCTCAGTAGTGAACAGAAATGTAAACTGTTTTCTTTGAGGAAAATCTTGCCATTTTATGCCAAAGTGATATATTTTCCTGCATAAGCAAGAGCTTAGTTACTGTAAATTTGTGTGTGTGTGCATGCGTGCGCATGTGTGTGTGGATGCAGTCCACTCTGTTTTGTAAAAGTAATGAAAGTTTTCGAGGCACAGAAGGCACCGGTGCAACTGTGTGTAGCAGTAACTTACGTGGCAACATGATTAATTCAAGTCTCTATTAAACTGGAATGAATTTTGAAAGGTCAAGTATTTTGCACCTCACTTCATTACTCTGCTATCTTAATCAAATGGATTTCTTTTATTATCTCGCCCACTCTGTGATTGAATGTGTCCGATCCACCCAGTGCTGATGGATGTTGTTTCCCTGAGCAACAATCCCAGAGGCTTTTCGTGAAATAATGACCAACACTCATCACTAATGAAAGCAGGTTGCAGAAGATCAGCTGGAACACCTCAGTGATGTGGTGCGATGAGAGATCTTCGTTTGCAGGTATGATTATGTCTTATGCTATTAAATCCATACTGTTTTCACATGATTACTCTTTTGTTTTTTCTAAGGATGAATTTTCTCACTCATTTAAGTGTCAATGCAGCAATAAAGAGTGGAAAGTGTCATGCTGTCAGACAGTTATTTTCCATGTTTTTTAATACATGACATGGTGAAAATATCCATGCATTTCTCTAAACTTCACATTTTAATAAGATGTTTTGCATCCAATTCTAAATTCTTATAAAGAAAATCACTGGATCTGCATGTTGATCATTTTAAATGTTTTTGTCACTTGCATTGTGCTTTATGTTGCCTGCTGTGGGTATACAGTCATCTTCCAGGTTGCAGTAACCCAAAGAAAGTTTACAGTGACCACAAGAAGGCACTAAAACACCTTGTGATTTTTCACAGCTGGCGCAGGGAAGAGCAATGTCAACAAGGCTCTTGTTTTCATCACATTTCAGAATAATTGGCTAAAAATCTTGGACTTTTCCATAATAAAGTAACTATGTTATCTTCAGTTGTGATGAAAATGCCATACCGAACAGAAACTTTGCATTACACTGGTATGTAATGCCTTGTATTTGATGTCTGTCTCTTTAAGAATTTTCCAACTCTTCCTCTTCAGCATGTCATCACAACAGCACTTCTGGTTGATGCCATTGACAACTGTTCTTAGGAGTGCTGGACATCTATTTGTCAGAAGTATGAATTGTACACAGAATTTTCTTCCGCAAGTTTATCACTCACAGACAAAACTACTGCTACACCTTTGCAATTCTTCTGTGCTGGTACACAAATTCTCTTAATATTTTTGCTCCACTCAGTCCACTACCTTTGGATCGAAACTAATTCACTCAACTTTATTAACATATACAAACAGACATATTTTCTAGATTTTTTTTCCTTAATAGACATTCAAGTTAGTGAATGTGGTTTTGCACACGGGATACAACTGTGTAAAACTGCTGAAAACCACTGGTGTAAAGCACAAACGGTGCTTTACAAGCCACACCTTCATTTTTTATACCAGAATGACAAAAAGTGAACTAGAACATAATTATCAGACAAAGTAGCAAGGAGAGAAAAAGTTAGGTAGGTAACATGTGGCTTGACTCTATCAAAAAAAAGGTTTATCATCAGGTGAAGATATCATGATATCCAGCATATTTCCTGAATTTCGTCTTTAGGCTCTAAAGAAAAATAAAAACATTGATACCGTTTTGCCATCCAAATGTGGGAGGGAAACCAAGAGCACACCCCGGTGTCCTGATCTCATAATACTATAGTCTTTAAGACAAGAAAAAACAGGTGTTCTCCTTATAACAAATATCTTCATTTATTTTTTTTAATAAATGAAGATATATTAAAAAAAAACATTTTCCTCTATCGATACGTAGAGAAACTTGTGTTTTCTGCAATTGGATAAGGTCCAGTGATGTCCATTTGCTCCAATCAGTCAATTCCATGATACTACTCCAGCTTGGCTTACATCCAAACCATCACGTCATCACTTTTTGCAGTACTATCAACCTTGGGAGCCACGACACACACTGCATCTCATCAGAGAATATTACCCAACACTCAGAGGACAACATTCATCAATGTCCTCCTGCTTTTGCCAGCGGTGCATTTCTTTCTTTGGATGCCCAGAGTCCATTTCAGTTGTTCTAGCCACACGGTCGGGTGCCTTGTTTGAAATGCGATCCTTCAGCAACACATGAGATGCATCTCTTTCAAGGAGATTGTATCTGTATTCTTTGCTGAAGAAAAACAAACACAAATGTGTGTGTTTCCTTTAAAGGGTTTTATACTGCTAATGCCACCTGTCCAGTAACTTGTGATAGGATGTGACCAATGAAATGGCTCAATATAAGGGAATAAAACCAAAATTAGCATATGATTAACGTCTACCATTAACTCACGGACAATATCTACATGATTGTGAAATGGAAGAAAGAAAGACGGATATCTTCAGGCCAATGTTCACAGATTTTTCTGTGGTACTTAATTCAAAATTGCACCACAGGGATGCAGTCTGTGGTTATACTCCTAACAAGTAGGGCTGTTGCAAATGAATATCTTAGTAATCGAGTAATCTAGCGATTATTCTTACGATTAATCGGTAATTGGATAAAAAAAGATAAAATAAAACATTGGTAAATCTAACATAACAGCAGTTTTACTATCGCATCTAAACATCAGTCCAATTTTTCACATTTGAGCTTCTCTTACAGTTATTTCTCTGTAGTTTAGAAAATTAACCTGTAACAATAATAGCTCACTTTGTTAACTTGAAGAAAAGTTATACAAAAATCTGATATTAATTCAATGTAATAATAAAGCCTACTTGTGAGCAGGCTATTATGAAAAAAATGTCTATAGTCCAGCTTTCTGTTTCTGTATTCATCTTCAGTCAGTTTAATAGATTAATTCTCACCTTGCACAGCCATTTATAGCTTTTGTGTTCATGTTAGCGACGGGATTTGACTATGAGGGGCCGTTTAGGACAAAAACTATGTTTTGTCTCTCACACAC